>JARJRE010000649.1:0-69492 GCA_030783385.1 Akanthomyces dipterigenus | reverse complement strand
ATATATATATATATATATATTTGGATCGTATGCTGACTTGATGTGCGAGTAGCAGGGCACCGGTGCTGCTCCCGCCAACGAATACCTTGCAGCCATCGACGAGGCTCTCAAGACAGAGGGTGAGTCCACTCCTTTCAAGTACGAGGAGCGCGACACTTTGCTGTACAACATTGGTGTCGGCGCCAAGGCCTCTGAGCTCAACTACACCTTGTAAGCCTCCATGAAAGAAATCAAAACACTTGCGCGCTGGCAAATATCCTACTAACACTACAATGTAGTGAGGGTGCTGAGGACTTCCAGCTCCTCCCCACCTATGGTGTCATTCCCGCCATGACGGCCGACGTCGGCTTCTCCTATGACAAGATTGTCCCCAACTTCAACCCCATGACGCTGCTCCACGGCGAGCAGTACCTCGAGGTCCGCAAGTTCCCCGTCCCTACGAGCGCCAACCTCGTGTCCAAGGGTCGCTTGCTAGAGGCTGTCGACAAGGGCAAGGCCGCGGTCGTCAAGACGGGCGTCACCACCACCATTGCCGAAACGGGCGAGGAAGTCTTTTACAATGAGATGACCGTCTTCCTCCGTGGTGCCGGCGGCTTTGACGGCCAGAAGAAGCCCGCCGACCGCGGCGCCGCCACCGCCGCCAACGTGCCCCCCAAGCGCGCCCCCGACCACGTCCACGAGGAGTACGTCCACCCTGACCAGGCCGCCATCTACCGTCTGAGCGGTGACTACAAGTAAGTTCTTACTGAATACTGCCACCAATGTCTTTTATCGTGTACACTCGACTGACGCTCTGCAAAAAAGCCCTCTGCACATTGACCCCTCTTTTGCCAAGATGGGTGGCTTCAAGAAGCCCATTCTGCACGGCCTCTGCTCCTTTGGTATTGCCGGCAAGGCCATCTACGACAAGTAAGTTGACAAACATCTTGACCCCATGAATGAGCCAACAACTAACGCCATCTGCAGGTTCGGTCCCATCAAGAACATCAAGGTCCGCTTCGCCGGCACCGTTGACCCCGGCCAGACCG
The DNA here is from genome assembly GCA_030783385.1 of Akanthomyces dipterigenus. NCBI lineage: Eukaryota > Fungi > Ascomycota > Sordariomycetes > Hypocreales > Cordycipitaceae > Akanthomyces > Akanthomyces dipterigenus. The sequence goes on along the minus strand of JARJRE010000649.1, from coordinate 68,464 downwards.
TCATCACCGAGATGTGGAAGGAGGGCAACAAGGTCATCTTCACTTCCAAGGTCAAGGAGACTGGCAAGCCTTCTATTGCCGGTGCCGCCGCCGAGCTCGCCTCTGCCGACAAGAGCAAGATTTAAAAAATGCATAATAGAAAAAAAAAGGTCTATATGATGTTACGGTTGGATATCAACTCATATCAGAAATAAGAGGCCAGAATCGGTCGTCCTGTTCTGGTGTATTATAAAATTGGAATGGAATGGTTTCTTTTGTATGGTCATGTATGATTTCTTTAAGGAGCTAGCAACGAGTTTTCTTTTACTTTAACATGCGATTTCTTGTAATCCAACTGGTGGTGCGATAAAAACGCAATGCGGCTTGCTCATCATCAGGATAAAGAACTCTCAAGCAAAACGGCGACTGATCTGAAACAAAAAGAAGTGATGTTATCCACTATACATATTATGTGGCCCTGATGTAGAGATTGATGCTCAATTTCAATTATGCGCTCCAGTAAGACTCGTTGGAGGGTGCTGCATACCTTGCCCATTCATTCCCGCACCGCCGTCGTCAACCCCATGCGCCGCTGATATCTGATTTCCCATTCTGATCAAAGCCGGCGCGCTTCAATGCCGCTCCCATTTCCAACCATGCCCGATTTTTTTCCACGCCAAAAAAAAAGAGAAAACCCTTGAAAAAAAACCGCCAAAGTACAAAGGGGAAATGCAGTGCTTGCTAATAATTACGGCTCGTCAAATGCGAGCCTCTGATGATCGTCATAAAAAAAAACAAAGAGTAGAGTAGGGTGCTGATTCGGGAAGCCATGCCTAGAGCGGGCGCTCGTTGACGGTCCAGCGTCTCTTGGTATGGCTCATGTCGCGATACTTGTCCGCGTCGCTGGGCGGCGGCGGTCGACCCCAGAGCCCGCCGAGTCCGCCGCCGAGGGGCGTGGCAATGACCTCCTCGGGCGGCAGCATCGCGTCATCCTTGTCCAGGCTTGTCTGCAGCTTGATGGGGCCGGAAAACATGGGCGTGCCCGGCGTCAGGGGCGAGTCGACGCCGCCGCCGTAGCTGCTGCCAAACAGCGTCGGTGCCTGGACGGGGCCGCCAGAGGAGGTGCTGTAGCTGGGAAACGGAAAGTCGGAGGCAAACGTCATCTTGGTCCCCTCGGCGGCTGGCGGTGGCGGCGCGGCGCTAAAGCTGCCAAAGTTGGGAAGGACCGTGTCAAACGGGTTCGAGTCCTCGTCAATATTGTCGTCCATGAGCCGGAGTGACGACGGGGCCGGCGCCCAGAGACCAGCGGCGTTGCTGCTGGAGCTCGGGGGACGCCCAATCTTGACTTCGTTGTTTAGGCTCGAGCTGCTGTTGCTTCTGGTGCTTTTGCTGCGAGCGGCAATCATGTTGCCGGCGCCGTTGAGCGCGCCTCGGATCGACTTTTGCGATGATTCTCGGCGAGCCATCTTTTCGGCCGCGGCGCTGGGAGGATTCGCGTTGGCGGCGGGCGTCTCGGAAATGGTAAAGGCATCGCTGTTGTAGGTGAATGGGCTGATGACAGCGCCGCTGCCGCTGCTAAACGTAGACGTGCGGCCACGCGCGTGCGGATTCCAAGCATTGTTGACCGAGACGGATCTCGCGGAGTTGGGCGTAGAGGCGCTAGACTGCAAATGCTCCGTAGTAGCAGATGTCCTAATTTCGTAAAGATCATCAACCGCAACAAGGGGATGAGCCTCTAGTCCCTTGAGCAGCCGACTACGGAGCTGATCATAGTCAATTTGGCCCCGGCGCTGGGCCATGGTGACGGAAGCAATGCTGACGTCCATGAGAACGGGCTGGTGGGTGATGGCGCCCATTAGAGCATTGCAGCCGGCACCGTGTGATACGAGAACCAGAACAGTCTCGATTTCTTCCTCGTCCGTGACGTCGAGAGAGTGGTCGTCTCCCTCCGCATTCATTGTCGTGATCATTTCCGCAGCATTGTCGGCGGTAGCGTACCAGTTGACCATTTTCCGCAGCCCTTTTCTGAAACGCTTGTGCATCGAAATCCACTCCTCGCCGAGCTGACCGCCATCGCCAAAGTCAAGCGGCTCGCGCATGGAGTCCCATTGGAAATCTACACTGACGCAAGTATCTCTCGCGTGGGCCACGATGCCTTCAGGTATACTGCCCGCGCCAGGAACGGCGAGACTCGGTCTTGGGGGAACGTAGCCTTTTTTAGGACTTGTGCTGCTGGGAAGCGCAGCTGCCAGAGACGCGACGCCGAGGATGGGGCTGCCATTCTCCTCGGCGGGTGACTGGGGCGCATCGACGGGCTGCAGCTTGGGTGATTGCCAGAGCTTCTGCGTGGGCAGGGGCGGCGGGGGTGGCTCGTCGAAGCTGTAAAAGCTGTAGTCTTCGCGTCGCAACAGCTCGGCTTTGGCGCCACCCAGCATAAGCGCAGGCCCGGGCGGCGGCGTGATCATTTCAAAGTATTCCGGAGAGAGCCATTCGCCGAGGAAAGAATCTATGCGGAGAACAGCAGTCTTGAGCTTATTGGTCTGGCCCTTGGCGGCATGTGGCGGGACAATGACGTCGGAGGGGCTGTATATGGATTCGGCAGGGAGCTGGGCGAGGCCAGAGCTGATGCCGACAGAAGTTTGGACGCATCGGAGGAAAGGCGATGTGTGGATGACGACTCTAAAGCGCCTGCGTTTGAAGCCGGGCTTGCCCTCGTTCTTTGCGTCATGCTCGAGCTTGACCTGTTCGAGGACGCCGCCAATGTAGTTGCCGACTTGTCGAGCTTGTTTGAGACCAGAGTACGTCAGCGGAGGGTCGTAGGGAGTCGGGGATGTGAGATGCCATTTCTTGTCAGCGGCGTCTAGGCGGTTTCCATGACTGCATAGAACAAGTTAGAGCGGTGCGCCGCGAGGAGCCAAGTAGACGGCAGCAGGACGTACCGGACAACAAAGATGTGTGAGGGCGGCGCGACCATGATTCTGCGCCAGAAGCAGCGTGTCGGACTTAAATGATCTTGTGAAAGCTGCTCGGAATGACGTTGGATAGAGCAGCACAGTCGCCGCCGGAGCGTTCCAGGCAAGCGGGTTTATAAACTAGCTGCCTCAAGGACCAGCCAGCGGCGCAAAATGGTCGCAGCTTGACGTAGCCAAGGCGGCGAAGCAGCGACGCGACACGACAAGAGGGTCGTCGATGAGGAACTCGGATGGTTGACAGTAGTAGTAGCCTGGCGAGAGGCGTTGAATGCCGTGCCTGCAGCAAACAAGCGTGTGGGCGTGCGCAAGCTATGACGATGCAGCGAGGCGATGAAGGTTTGCCCTGCCTGCCCGAAGCTGCGATGGTGGTGCGCTAATGGTGGCGTGCGTGCAGGTGATGTGCGCTTCGGCCTGTCGGGGATCGGATTTGGGGACAAACGCCGGCGCTGGCGTGGGATTGATTTTACTCGGAGCGTATGCGTGGGACGCTTGGCGATGGCAGTCACGGGATGGCAGCGAACAGATGATGGCAAGGAAAGATTCCAAAGAGAGGAGATGACGACGAGGAAAAAATCAGGTGTTTCACGAGGGGAGGCGGCGGGAATGCGCTGGCTGCGACAACGGGGGTAGGCCCAGGAGGGGGACTGAGGTGGGCTTGTCAGGGTCCACGAGATGGGCGGCTGTAGCAGTGCATTCATGAATTGATTACAATATCCTGGGAGGATGGTTCACATTATTAATACTTTGTCTAGCAGACTAACTTTAATGGCTGGCCGTACTGGTTCCTAGCTGCTGTTGACTTTTCGCGAGTCAAACTTCTTGTGTTTTTACTGTGTTGCTCTGTGCTACCCTGGTTGCCTGATGAGACTTTGTCTGGCCACCAGCGACTGGAAACATTGCATGTGACACTTGATTTTTAATTGAAATTTCCTCTTCTCGCGCTGTCGCTATTCCCCTTTAATCTGGGCCGCTCCATCGTCTCCCCATTTAATTTCTCCATGCTTCCTTTGTGACCGGAAAAAAAAAGGCGTCCTGACCCCTGCTGCTCCTCTCCCATTACACGTGGACAGGTCCAATTCCGCTGCAGGAGTGCACCTGACCGGCCTGTACTACAGTTCAACAGTCGGCGCCGGCAAACTCTACTCACCCAGAAGTACTCTGAAAAGGGTTGTATAGCATAAGTTAGTTGGCCGATTGTCGCGCCATCATCGCATTTCCGCTACACTATTGCAGGGATGCGCTCAAGTACTATTGATTCGGCTTCAGCCGCTGATGGGCTTCTACCTGAGTCTGCATCGAGCCAGCCATTATTAACCCCCCCTGTGCATGAGCCTGCACGTTACTCAGCCGACATAACTGCCACCTGCATGCTCATCCCAAATGTGCAAGACGGGAGAATAGCTTGAGCGCAGTGCCAAGACGATATTATCCCTGGCCTCTACAGCTACACCTCGTCCAGTCCGTGGCCCAGTCTCCTGCCTGTCATCTGGGCACATGCGTTCCAAGCGTACGTGGCCGGCCGCCGCAAAGTCATCAAAACGGCAGCTCCAGGTCTGGGCCCGTCAGCGACATGTCAAAATATAGCATGCGTGCGCTCTCTGCAGGACGCTCCCTCATCATACTGGCCAGCCGTGCTGAGTTGCAGCACCGCCGCCATCTGCCGTAGATTGCCTGGGAACCAAGTGGGCGTGCGAGTCAACTACGACAACTTCATCGAATATATAGCCTCTTTTAACCGCCAGAGGCTCTTATCCTCATATGGACCAAGATTTCCACGTCACGTTCGCTTACATTAGCGACGACCTAGCGTTGCGAAATATTGACGTGTAAGTAATGAATATTCAAAAGAAGGGAAGATGAATGAAAAGAAGCTGAAAAAATGCTCTGAAAGTCTATGTCAGGTATACGCAACTCCAAAGATGAAACAATCTGTTCGGGAACTCCGCCAAGAACCTCACTTACACTTCATCCAACTTTACTTACTCATTGGTGGCGGTCCGGATTTTGCTCTGGTCTCGGTCTCGGTGTTGTGTGCTCATCTCGTTCCCCATAGGGCGTCGTCGGGGTCCGGTCATATTCGGGTGCCCGGTGCGGGCTCTCCATTTCCACCAGCTGTCGCAGGTCGGGCTTGTACTCCGACTTGACATACGAGTCGGGCACGGCGCGCGCATCCGGCGACGTGGGCGGGCTCCCCATCTCCGTCGCGTGCAGCTCCTGCGGCGGCATCCCGGACCACGGCTGGGGCGTCGAGCTGTTGGTCCCCGCGTACGACTCGTGGCCGCTGGTCAAGTATGTAAACTGGCTCTGCCGGCTCGGGTCGTAGCAGGCCTGGCTGTTGACATCGTACTGGCCCGTCATGTCGCAGCGGCTCTGCGTCATGGCGGGCGAGTACATGGACGGCGCGTGATAGCCGCCGGTGGTGTGCGACGGGGCGGTGCTCTCGGGGCGATTGGCGCCGTTGTTGCTGCTGCTGCTGCTGCCCTTCTTTTTCAAGAAGAACCAGAGCACGCCGATGATGAGACCAACACCGGCCAGCGCGCCGACGACGATGCCAGCAATCGCACCGCCGGCAAGGCCAGACTTGGCAGCGCTGCTGCTGCTGCTCGAGGGCGAAGCAGACCAAGTTCCGGTGGGCGTTTGCGAGGGGTTGTCGCTCACCCCGTAGGGCTTGATCTCGTTGTAGGCGTTGCAATCGGATTTGGGGAGCGCGCGGGGGCAGTCCTTGGCGAAGCAGATGGAGTTGAGCATGTTGTCTTCGGCGGGTGCGCACTGGATGTTGTAGCGATCATTCATCTTCTGCTCGAGAGTGCTGGCGTCGGCGCCCGAGAAGCCGTAATACTTGCTGGCCAGGGTGATTTGGCGGATAAAGTACGCAATCTTGGGCTTGTCGAGGTCCATGTACTTGTGGACATAGGCTGGCATGAGAGTTCTGTATTTTTGCTCGACGAAGTCTTCGACCTTGGAGCACCTATAGATGCGACCAAAGGCAACATACCAATGCGTAAAGAGAGTGCTGAAGAGGCCTGTTAACTTGGGAATCGCGAGTCGGCGATAGGAATCGTGGCATACTATTGGTTGGTTCCCTTTTTAATGTCTGCCGTTTTGGTTGTGCCGTTGATGAATTTCTGCAACGGCGCCACTCCGCCGCCATCAAGCCAGTTGAGCGCAACAGCTTGGTCGTTGAGGTTGGTCGTGTTCCCTAAGCTGGTGTTAGATTTTGTGTGGGAGTTTTCAGCAGGGCAATCTCATACTGGTTCCGTCGAAATACGGGCGCAGGTAGACGACATCGTTGCCAATCGAGCCAGATTTGAAAATGCCCGAGCTGTTCTTGTCGGCACCGTCCAGGTCATCGCCGCCGGCATAGGCAAACGCGACTATACTTGTCATGAGCATCAGCTGGCTCTCCATGCTGGCGTCACCGTATTTCTCTTTGGCGTAGTAGTCGCAGATGGAGGTCTCGTCGGTTCGCTGCGCGGCGACGGGCTGGGCCGCCGCCACCAACAGCAGTGCCGTCGTGGTGAGGACGTTTCCGAGCATCTTGCTTTCCGGGGCGAGGAATGGCTACACAGATCGAGGCTTCGGAGAAAATGGAGGGACGGTCCAAGACATGCCAGCAAATTGGGCGTGCCGCGTATATGTAAGATGCTTCCCTTTGTGTGACGTGACGTGCAGAGCATAGGTCCGTGGCGACAAAGAATTCCCCATTTCCACACCCCAGGCCCAGCCCGGTTCCAAGCAAACGCAGGCTTGTCCTTTTCTCGTCCAAGCAAGGCACCGCGCTGTCAGCTTCTGCAGCAACGGAATCAGAATAAAGAAGAAGAATATTGGCCCCCTGTCCGTATGCAAGGCTCCCACCAAGTGGCCACGCTAAAGCGCTGAGCAAAGTGAGGCTTCTGGGGTCTCTCCATCCACTTTCACATCACTCTGCTTCCTATTGGGGGAACTGCCAGGCTGACGGCGGGCTGAGCAGCTGAGACTAGATTTCTTACAAGGGCCAAGTTATTGGCTTGAATAAATACTACAATAAGGCTCGAGGCTCGTTCCCGACGTTGAAAGCTAAAGTGGCTGGTAACTGGGTACCTGGGTACCTGGGTCGCAGGCTTGCAGGGCTCGCGATGTTGGTAAACATGATGCGGAATGCACCGTCTTTGTCTTGGTCTGGTCTCAGCCATCTGCCAGTAATAGCAGCACGCCACGCCTTACCCGCCATCCCGGGTATTTTTAGCCAAGACGGTACGGATACTCCGTATTCCGTACTGTATTCCCTTTTGCCCCTGATGCTTGTCAGCGCCCGCCGCCATTTCAGAAACCTGTACTGGTAGTTATAATTCAGTGCTCAACTGACATGACAGACGACTTGCTACCTGCTGTGATGGACTCGTGCTCTGCACGGAATGTCCTCTGCGCAGCCTCGGGAGTTCTTTGTGCATGCTGGGGAGCACGGGGAGGCGTCGATCGTCCCGACCCAAAGGTGATATGCGGGATGCCACACAAAGTAATGAGCAAACATGGCGGCCGCAGCAGCTAATAATGGACACGCGATTCTTTCTCCACCAGACCACGCAGACCATACGCAGGACAGCCCCATACACCCTCACTATCAAATACTCAAGGAAACCAGCCAAGCTTCGCCGGGCCACCTGGCCACGGGTAGAAATTTGGTGAGGGAACTAAAAAGTATGCCCTGACAAACAGCTTGTCAGCCTGCAGCCAACCACGCAGCCATGCCAGTCTGCCAGACAGGCGATCATCAATTGTTCTGCCCTTTCAGAGCGGGTTCCCCGAGCCTTGCGCCATCTTGCCCAGTTGTATCGCCGGCCAACTGAGGTACCATCACCATGATACATTACAAAAAAAGATTCAGTGGTGGTGGCGAGGTACATGGCAGCCCGATGGAGCCCATAGCACTGCATGTTCCCGTGTCTGTGACCCGCCGCAAGGTCTTTGCCAGGACGAGATCTCACCAGCAGTGCTCATTCATTTATCTGCGTTTCCACGAGCAGTCCAGGGTTATTTTTGAAGACGACAATAGTGGAAAAACACGAGCTTATGAAAGTTGAGCCCGACAAGTGCACGATCCCCGAGACGCTGCCAAAAGGCGATGGACAGTCGAGGTCTGGCCGTAATGCTTGGCAGCGCACTTTTCAGGACGGCTGCAAGCTTCTTAATGTGCATATGTGGATTGAAAGCCGGAGAAATCCCCTGAGAAGCTGCCAAAGGTTGCCCGCGAGCGCGGCTGCATCCTGCACGTCGGAGCTGAATTCCAATCTGGTACTTGGGAAGGGGAACTTCTGGCTATACTCATAGACGAACAGAAAGTATTCGGGGGGCTTAAACGCCTGTAAGACCTGGCAACGGGCAGGATCGTCGTTTAAAGAAGAAGCACTTCTACTTTAGTACCTTTGCGCATGTCAAATTCAGCAATATTCCGTGTCAGGCACTAGAAGCCTGGAAGTCTGGGAGCCTTCTTTCAGTAAGTTGGAGTGTAGTGTCTTGTACTTGACCTTGCCAGACGAGTACCTGGCGATTTAATTACTCAATTTCTCCCATCTGGACGGAAACGGCCTCGAGCTTCGAAGCGTTTGTGTGGTGAGCGACAGTGGCATCTCGCTCGCCCCTCGAAAGTTTGGCTCTGTTTCCACTGCTATCGTGCGCTTCTGCAAATCCAATACCAATGGTGGCGATACGGCAGAGTATTGAAGTTACACCACAGACTATTTCCAAGAGAACGAAAGTATTGCTTCCAGAAGTAAAGCGCGAGGCGGGCATCTGCGACAAAAGTTGACACAATTTGGGCGCCCGTTTCTTCACCTCCAAACCCCAGACGATTGGATCGACTCGGTCCGATGTCTGGGATGGAGCCTGCAATGTAAGCCCCATAGGTCTGTAAAGGAGCTCAGAATCGAGCGAGCCAGGCATTTCTTGAGATTGGCCATGCCCACTGCCCGAATGACAACAGGCTATCGTCTCGCGGCGCAATTGTGCTGTTCCAGTGTTGGCGACGCCTTGAGTCCCTGCAGCTGAGCGCCAAGCGACCGTGACCGACGTTGCGTTGGCACCGATAGGTTTATTTCCTCACTGGTTATTTGCATTTTGCCCGATAAAAGGGCGCGCACTGATGGAGGCTCGCAGCACCATCAAGTTGTTACAGGTATACTTATTAGTGAGCAGCACTGCTGCCCAACTAAGCACAAGCTCGAGATCTCCCCACACATTTGTAAGCTGGCTTCAACCTGCATTACAGCAGGGTCGCCACATACCTCGGCGCCCCTTAACACAACGAAGACAAAGGACCGAACCGGCCAGCTTGCTACGACACTGCCGCTCCAACGAATCCATTCATTTGTCGCTTTCCTGTCAACTGACGAGATCCATCACACGCGATGAAGTGGGATACGGGGATGCAGGCCGTCCTGGCCTCGCTCCTCTTCGCAACCACCGCCCTCTCCGAACACACGAGCAACTGGGCCGTCCTCGTCTGCACGTCGCGCTTCTGGTTCAACTACCGCCACCTCGCCAATGTCCTGTCCATCTACCGCACCGTCAAGCGTCTCGGCATCCCCGACTCGCAAATCATCCTCATGCTGCCCGACGACATGGCGTGCAACCCGCGCAACGCCTTTCCCGGCACCGTCTACAGCAACTCGGACCGCGCCGTCGACTTGTACGGCGACAACATCGAGGTCGACTACCGCGGCTACGAGGTCACGGTCGAGAACTTTATCCGTCTGCTGACCGACCGCGTCGGCGAGGAGATGCCGCGCTCCAAGCGTCTGCTGACCGACGAGCGCAGCAACATTCTCGTCTACATGACGGGCCACGGCGGCAACGAGTTTCTCAAGTTCCAGGATGCGGAAGAGATTGGCGCGTTTGACCTGGCGCATGCTTTCGAGCAGATGTGGGAAAAGAAGAGGTGAGCTTGCGCTGCCAATTTGTGCGCGCGCGCGTGCAGCCTCGTTCCTAACATGCCCCAGATACCACGAGATTCTCTTCATGATCGACACCTGCCAAGCCAACACCATGTACAGCCGCCTGTACTCGCCCAACATCATCGCGACGGGCTCCTCTGAGCTCGACGAATCCTCCTACTCCCACCACGCCGACAACGACGTCGGCGTGGCCGTCATCGACCGCTACACCTACTACAACCTCGAGTTCCTCGAGTCGCAGGTCCGCGACATGAACAGCCAGAAGACGGTCGGCGAGCTCTTTGACAGCTACGACTTTGACAAGATCCACTCCAACGCCGGCGTCCGATACGACCTGTTCCCCGGCGGCTCCGACGGCGCGCGCAGCCGCCTCATCACCGACTTTTTTGGCAACATCCAAAAGGTCGAGGTGGACCGCGCGCAGGACCAGGTGCTCGAGGAGGAGCTCCTCGGCCTCAGCAAGACGATTGCGCTGCTGCGCGCCAGGGAGGCCGAGCAGCTCGCCGCGAAGCGCGCCAACGACTCGGCCCCGTCTGTGCCCGCCAGCGCACCCACGGATGCTGTCGCGGGCTCGGCGCGCAAGATTCAAGGCGCGACGGCGCTGACGACGGACAATTGGTTCACGAGAAAGGCTGTTGGCGCGACGGCGCTGGTGGGCTGCGTTGCGTTGTGGGGGCTAGGCGCCCATTTGGAAAAGTGAAGAGTCACTCTTGTACAATAACATGATACACTTTTTTTATGCAGCAAGGCTTTGCTGCGATGGGTTGGCGGGCGTTATACTCTTTGAAAGTCTTCTTCATTCTTATTACTTGGTTCCGTTTTCGGGGGGAAGTACAACGAAATCGAACATTTGAACCTTTTACACGTAAACGAGCCATGGATGATTTTCCACGCATGTGTAATTTTCAAGCATCCTGCCCATACTCATATGTGAGCCTGAACGCGCCCGGTCCACCCGGCTCATCTTGTCGGCCCAAAGGCGTAATGTCGAGCAACGCAAAGACGGAGCTGAAGGTAGAAACTAGTTGTGCATAGTGTAGTTTGCGGTTTTGGTTGTAGTTAGTGTCGCTGTGTGGTGGAGAGCGGGCAGAAGTGAAGGATAATAGGTTTGCTGTTGGAGGCCTTTGGCGCAGCATCAGAACGAAACTGGGCAATCTTGCCATTATATGGCAGCAATCGCATGTGGCATGACCAGGCAGGTACTAAGACTCTACTACATCTGGGCGTGCACAATTTTGACGGGCTCATGTAGGATAAAGTCACGAAAGTCGCATCTGGGAGACGCAGGGCTGCGTGCGTTGCAGCACGGCAGAGCTCGACGGCCGAAAATAAGCACTGGAATGGCAGCGGCGGGTGCAGGGATCCCGCGTAAATCTCAATAATGTGGTGGTGGCGACCTCTGCCGATCGAACGAAGGCCGGGTGGTCTCAGACAGGAGGCAACGGGGCAGCTGTGCGACGGTGCTTCTGGAAGAGGATGGGAATCCGTGGTCCATCAATTCGACGGAGTGTCCCTTGCCAAGGTGGCCAACGCAATGAACGACAGCTCTGGCAAGGACATAGTTACGCGTGGCCGTGGCCTTTTGCGAACCACGAGCGGCCACGAGTCGCTCCTACGACCCGCATTGTACGGCGCGGCGTCGAAACCTAATTTGGACCGGACACGAGACGAGGCTCATAGGTACGAGCCCGACTTGAAACTCCCCTGTACATAGTACCTATGCACTTAATACTGTACTGCTATCGTGACAAATGGCACAGCTTGGCGCATCGCTCTGCACCACACATTTGGCCGCGTGCAACAACAGCTCCAACGCACCGTCTGGTCGGTATCCAGCACCAGTACTCGGCTGAAATAGAAAAGGGCGGAAACATGCCAGTTCGTCTTTTCATCTTGGACTTGAGTCAGCCTAGCTGGGCGCCACTAGCTGGCTCACCTGCGCAGCCCTACCAAGGAGACCCGTAAAAGGCCCTCTTTGGCTGCTCAGCCGCTCCAGTCTAACTCGTTTATTCACTGGAACGGGCGTTGCTTATGCACAAGGATCTGCCCAGGTTGAGCTGGCTTAAGCTCTGCCACTCTGGTAGTCCGTACGCGGGGCGGTAATAAAAGAGTCAAGCTGTGGCGCATCTGCTGGGCAGTGTTGCCCCTTGCTGGATGGTTTGAGAAAAAAAAGGTTGGAGTTGGAGAAAAGGACGGCAAAGCCCACTGCCAGATTCGTCCGCCTCGTTTCTGCAGCTTCACTCTTTACTCTTGTTCATCCGCCTCTTGATTTCTCGACGTCCTTGAACAACCAGCCAGCACAATGAGCGAGCCACAGCACCAGCCTCAGCAGCAGCAGTACATGCAGCACCAGCCTCAGCAGCCCACGTCGCCTGTCCAGCCTGCCAACGTCTACACGCCGCCCGTCCACAGCCCCGACGCCATCCAGACGACTCCCCAGGACCAGTCGCACCAGGCTCTGCCTCCCAGCTACGACCAGGCAAAGGTTGCTCCCCAGGGCGTGCCCGTCCTAGGACACAATGGCGTGGCTGCGACCGTGGTGCCGCTCAACATGCTCGGCGATGAGCCGCAGCCCATTGACTGCCCCTTCTGCCACCGCCGCACCATGACCGAGATTCGCAAGGAGGGAAGCTCCATGCAAATGTAAGTCTTTTTTTGTTCTTTTTTTTTTCGTGTGCCAAATATGAAGCGCTCAACATTTCTAACGTATTGGCTATAGCCTCGTCGGTGCTCTCTTCTGTCTCGTCTGCGTCTGCCTGACGTGCGTGCCCTGCCTCGCGCACTGGTTCGAGGATGCCGAGTACCGCTGCAACCAGTGCAACAACATGGTCGCGCGCCGCCGCCACGATGGGCCAATGGAAGTTCTCGGTCCTCAGGCCGCCGTCTACTCGCAGTACGGCCAGCAGCCCCAGATGAACCCCCAGGCCCAGCAAGGGCAAGCTGCGCCCGTGCAGACCAAGGACGTCTCGGGCCATGCCCAACCCCAGCAGTACGAGATGCAGCCGCAGCAGTCTGAGCAACAGTACCATCAGCAGCAGCAACAGCATCACTATCAGCAGCAGCAGCAGCACACTGGGCAGGTGCAGGAAATTCAGCCTGCGTACCACCAGCCCCAGCAATACCAACAGCAGCAGTACACTCAGGCTGGTACGCCTCAGCCCGACCAGAAGCAGTAAAGGCGATTCGAAACCTTTGCCAGGGATACCCATGACATTTATTTACCTGTTCTAATTGTGATTCTTCCCGAGACTCTGCGGCAGCGCAGCCTGTCTCTGTGGGAAAGCCGGCGACTTCATTTCAGTTTCTTTTTATATGTTTGGCATGTGATGAACGGCTGGCCGCTGGGGATGAGCTGGGAAAAGATGGTGTATTGATTGAATAGAAGAAATAATTCTCACAGTTGAAATGGACCATTCATTCTCGATGATGTCAACATGCAGTCCAACCTTGCCAGAGAATGGCGACAATAGCCGAAGAATTACAAAGGGCGCTGCGGATCAAAAAAGTCAAAAGTGGCAAGGCTTTTCCTGATTCTTTTTCCAATTCGCTCACAGACGTACCATGTGTTCATTTTTCGCTGCGTAGTTGAATGGCAAAAGTCAACTTGAATCATTCGTTGTCTTTGGGAGTTTCTCAACTTGCCCCACAGCATTAAACGGCAAAGTAAACACATCCAAAAAGATCTCTTCACCCAAGCAACATCATCTGTTCTATTCCCTGCAAAAAAACAACTACCCTCCCTGCGGTCTTGCAATTTTGTAACATCAAAATCTCAGTTGCGAATGCCAATTATATAGAACCGCCATGCTCACTCTGGAAAGGAAATATGGATAAATCCAAGGTATGTTGACTATCAAGATGCGGACGGCCACAGCTGATTGATCAACCAATTGAATTAGGCACCGCCCCTACAGAGCTTGTCTCTGCCATCTAGGCCCTTGACATCTCACGCCATCGCCTGGTCTTGCGATGCAGAGCTCGCCATCGCCACAATAGAAGGCATCCACATATTCCTCCCCGAGTACCCGCGCAGCAGCGGCGATGGCGAGAAGCCTCCCTCCGAGCGCTACGCCACATCACCACAGTTCCCCCTCTTCATGCAGACTTTGGGGTCGCTGCGTCCAGATCCCACCATCAACGGGCAGCTCTGCCTCTTTGCCGGCGTGCACGAGCTGCCGCCTCCCCTGCCTCCGCCCGGCGGCGGAGACGGCGCGGGCGGCTACCCCGGTGTCGGCAGCGGCAAGATTACCGGCGCGGGCGCATCTCTCGGCCAGATTATCCGCGTCGAGTGGTCGCCCAGCGGGCTGGGCAGCAACCTGCGACCCGTGCTGACGGCGCTGACGGGCCACGGTGCCATCACCTGCCTCGGGGAGTACATTGACCTGCGTAAACCGGAAGCCTCGACAAAACAGGTCCGCTCTTTCAAAAACTGGCGCATCCTCTGGGGGTTGGGCGCGCATCTCCCGCTGCCGATTGTGGGTGCGACACGACGCGCAGAGCTGGGCGAGGACGTGGTGATTATGGATGAGCGCATCACGGCGTTTTCCTGGGCCAAGGAGATTTCACCGGGTAGAGCGCTGTTGGCGTACGAAACAGACGGCAAGGATGTCGCCATCATGGCAGTGCAGTTTTACAGCCGCGAAAGCGCTCCAGATGAGAAAGGCTGGGACATTCGCGAGGTTGCGAGGTTTGACTCCAGCGGACCGCATGTGGTAAATGCTAGACCGTTTTGTGAATTGAGAAACAGCGTTGCTAACGCAAACAACAGGTGGCTGACGAGCTGGATCCCGACTTTGTAGTCACTGGTTCCGCATTCTCTCTGAAATGGAGTCCATGGGTCACTCATGAAGGCAAAAAAGTCGCCGTGCTGTCCTATATCGCGAATAATCACGTAGGGTTTCGACGAGTTGTTATTGAAGACGCATGGAAGCAAGGCGGCAGACCATCGATCAATGTAGATGAACACGACATGAAGGGCATCTGTCTGTCACTCTCTACAGATGCTTTCCTTGAATGGGAAAATATAGTAAGTTCTCCACAGTCTGGCGATCGCAAAGCCAACCATTCTCATGCTGCTATAGACTTGGAAGAATGATGGCGTCGTCAGCATGCGCGGTATTGTTGCTTCGCCATTTGTCCTCCACTCTTTCCAGATTCTCGTTACGGCACCGCCGAGCGCGGCCATGCCTCGGCACAGGACAAGTCTTTGCTCAACTACGTATCCAACTCACGATCTGTCAACAAACCCCATCACAGGTACGTCCAAGAGCCACTGCCTCGAGAGCCCGGAGTTGACGGAGAATAGGACTCGTCATCCATCATGCCGACTCTTCATCACCATCACCGGTGCCGCACTACTCCCTCGTGCGGCAATCCTGCACAGCCACCAACCAAGACTGGTTCCAAACCACCCTCCCCGAGGACGAAACGCCCATACCCCAGTGGGCCGAAGACATCGGCCAGCGGACCGTCCGGCGCATCTCTCTCGGCAGGGCTTTGCGAGGCAAGGACATTGATTCCGACGACTCTGAAGACGAGGAAATCGACCCGGAGCAGGACTCCGACGGCGAAAAGCCAGACAGTCAAGGTCCCGGCGTCGGCGCCCTGGCGTACAGCGACGTGCAGATGCAAGAGACCGAGAGCAGCCGCTCGGAGCGCCAGGTCCACCCGCGCCGCTTCCGCCTCTGGGGCCTGGCCGCCTCGCCGGGCGACGGATGCACGGCGGCCGTCGTGTCCAAGTATAACACGCAGCACCCGAGCCGCCGCGACCGCGCCGAGGTCGTGTTTGGCTGGCACGTGCCTCCTGAGAACGACGACGACGACGACGACGAGGAGGAGGAGGCGGCGGAGGCGGCGGCAGCCAGCACCAACAGGCCCTTGCCGGCTCAGGCGACGACGGAAGCGCGCGTCTGGGAGTGGCTGTACGGACGCGGGCCCGAGGTGCCCGGCACCACCACCAACGCGACTGACATACTCACTCTGACCAGCAGCATGAGCGCGCTACGTCGCCAGTTTCGGGATGTGCTCCCGCGCATCCACTGCGTGTTCTGCGACGCGCGCGTGCGGGAAAACGGCGCAGAGGCCATTTGCGACAAGGGCCACGCATTTGGTACGTTTGATCTTCCTCCCAACTATCCCACGCCCCCCTCCCCCGGCTTCGAAACAAGAGTGTGACTAAATGTATCTCGTAGCGACCTGCGCGTCATCGGGAATGCCCATCATGGCACCGGGCATATCCCGCGTATGTGCCGTCTGCGGGCTGCGCTGTCTGCAGACGGCGGCACTGGCCAAGCTGGCCAAGGAGCATCTCGACCGCGAGGTGCCGCTTGATCCATCTACGGAGAGTTGCGGTGGCTGTGGCGGCAAATTTATTGTTTAAAGGGCTAGCTTGTCTCCGTTTTTTAGCAAAAGAGATGACCAGACTCGACCGAACGAGGCATGTACCATATACACAAAAGAGTTGGACAAAAGAATAGATATCTGTTTCTCTTCCCCCTTCTAAGGGCATGCCTCTCAAGGCGCAACTCATGTCGCTCTTGTAATGGTGCAAACCACGCTGCAGATGGTCTACCTCTCGCCGCCGTCCTCGTTTGGTGGTGCACCGAATTGAGGGCTCTTGGTGCCCTGGTGGCTGCCACAGACGAGCCGACCGTCAACGGCCATGATACCGAGCTCGCCATCTATAAGCCGCAAAGTTGTTGTTAGCATGCCATCGCATTCCTCCATCTGCTCCGGAGCAGGAAATGCACATACAGCGGTGACTCAAAGACACTTCCGCAAACGTGGACACGCCATCTCCTTTCCGCAGGCACGCGCAGCGCAGCAAGACTTGGCCATCCTCCAGCATAGTCTCTATACCGCACGGTCGACACGTCGCGTCATAGTTGCCACTATGTCACTCTGTTAGCGAAACAGAATCTCTCTCATATTGCTTACTCTTCAAAAGCGACAAACATACCGCTCCTGAAAGACCAGCTTCCCACCCTCGTTGCCCAGACACTGGTTCAGATTCAGGCTCGTGAGCCACCAGGCGCCCTCTGTCGCATCATCCAGGCACGCCGCCTGCAGCGTCGACTGGCCCCTCTTTCCGTCGCCGAGAAGCGTCAGCTGCCTGCACCTGTGCCCAACGACGAGCCTGTTTGCGCCGCCCGTCACGGCCGCGGCGGTCTCGTTGGCGTTGGCGTTGGCGCCGGACGGCACGGTCGTTGGCACGGGCTTGTGGTTGACGCCGGGCAGCGTCTCGGCACGGTGCGAGGAAAGCGCTGCGCCTTGTTCACCGTCATGGCGCGGGATGGATTCGGGACCGCTGCCGGGGGCCGTGGAGGGAGTGTATCGTTCCTGGAGGCTGAGCGCGGCCGGCGCGGCGAGGACGTGGGCGTGGGAGGTGGCCATGACCGACATGGCCAGGAAGACAGTAAGCAGCCGCTGCATCCTCCTCTAGATAGCTCTTTCGGGTCCTGCTGCAGCTCTCAATCGCCGGAATGTTGTCTTGACTATCGTACTGAACGAATGCCGCTTCTGTTTCTCTTATTCGTATGCCAGAGATCTTCCGTTGGGATTACGACGCTATTGGTCGCGAGATTCCTCACACAACAAGAAGCTCGTGCAATCCAGGCTCGAGGCTCTCCAATGATTGAGTTTGTACTTGTCGGATGCGTTGCGATCGGTCCGTTTGAACTGAGGTACCCGCAACTGTCGGGTGACGGGATGGGAAAGACAAACCGGGAGGTTTGATAGCAGATCGAGGAGTTGATGTCGGAGCGCTGGGGAGAAAACAATAAAGAGCCTGTAGCGACGACGGATCGAGGCTGTCAGCCAAACGGCATTGTCAAATAGTGAGAGGCCATCTCATGCAAACACTTCATCACCTGCCAGGTGGCAAGACTGGCGGGGCCGTGGTATAAGTGAAGTCGCGCTCAGCCGCAAACGCTGAGTGGCCTACCACTCGTGCCAAACGGCCAGACGCGGCGGAGCAAGACAATAATGCCTGAAACAACAGCACACAATGCGGAAAATGAGACGCATACACTCTGAAACTTGGATATTCTTCTCATTCCTATCAATTCGTGTGGGTTGCCACCTACTACCTTCTTCCGCATGAGACATTCATTGCTCGCACCTACACTCACATTATCCTCCGCGTACCTTGCCGCTACTCCCGCTGAACCAGAAAAATCAGATAGCGTACAAACAACCGTGACAAAAAAAGAAGAGATAATAAGAGAGAGTCAGAAAAAAAGAGTAGATACAGAAATGTTGCCTGCTATGCAGGCATGTGCAAGGATTGGAGTGCCGATGGCTCAATAGCTGCAACTGCAACACTGAATGTCGACATTATAATACCCATTGTGGCCAAGATGATAAAGCTAAATGACTGCAAAAGACATGCAATTGAAAAATTCCGACAGGAGATCGCAAAGAGGGTCGTCCTAGACTCCGAGTTGACATCCTGTAGGCAAAGCCCGCCTCAGAGGGCATGAGAAAAGGAAGAGAAAAAGACTGCAACGCCGGACCTAATATATATTCCCATAAATCGCCAAGTGCTCCAAGCACTCAAACCAAGCCGAAAAACGCAAACCGGAAACCGAGGGCGGTTACGGGAATCACTCAGTATGCTTGACCGGGGACTGGTTTCCTCTGGGGAGCTTGGTTCGGGGATGAAGGTGCTGGGTTCATCGGACTGGGGCCAGGAGGCCCCATCGGGCGAGGGCTCACACCATTGGGGCTCTGCGGACGACCGTCTGGGGGTCCCTGATGGCGAGGTCCAGGAGACTGAGGGCGAGGTCCGGGAGACTGAGGGCGCGGTCCTGGACTCATCGTTCCACCTGGTCTGGGGCCCATGGCTTGCGGGGGACGCTGGCCTTGAGGCGTCATGGGGCGGCCCTGAGGGGTCATTGGTCTTCCTTGAGGAGTCATAGGGCGGCCGGGTTGGTTGGGGGCGCGAGGGTAGCCGCCCTGGGGGTTAATGGGAGGTCCAGGTCGAGCCGCACCCTGAGGAGGACGAGGTTTCACAGGGCGAGTAGACAAGCAGGTGCGAGGAACAACACCCTGCTGCGATCGGTCGAGGCGAATGCACAGAGCCCAGCCATCATCGTATTCGTGGAGGAGGCGTACCAGGTCACCAGCGTTGAGCTCCATCTCGTCTTCGAGAGTGGGCTTGAAGTCGAGCTGGACACGGTGGACAGCAGAGCTAGGAGGGCCGCCGGCAGCTGCAATGGCAGCCGCGCTCTGGGAAGGGGGATTGGGAGTACCGGCGGGCATCGATGAAGTGCTAAATTCAGTGCCTGCAGGGCTGGGGGGGACGGCATCGAGAGTACCAGGGACAGTCAGGTCAGGATCTCTCTGGCTCGCCTTGCGCATGGACGTCTTTCTGGCAAGAGCCGCGACGCCGACGGTCCCAGCAGCAGCAGCGCCAACGGCGGGGCCATTGGCAGTGAATGGATCGCGAACAGGGCCATCGGGTTTGTTGATGCGCTCAGCCCCGCTGCCAAAAGGGTTATTGGGGTGATTGCTCTGGCTGGTGCCAGGGCGATCCCACTGGTTAGTCGTTGCCGGGGCGAGGTTGGCAGCGCCACGCGGGGCGTTCTTGTCGAGGTTCCAGTTGGGCAAGAATTGGGTAACAGGGCGAAGGCTGATGCGAGGGGCCCTGGGATCGGAGCGGCTGGGCATACGAGCGAGGGCATCCTCTCCCCCGTTGAGCTTCTCGTTGTCGCCACTAAGTCGCTGGCGCTGGACCGTGTTCTTGCGCCGCTTGAAGATCACAAAGACAATCAGGCCAACCAGCAAGACACCGCCGAGAACACCAAAAGCGATACCGGCCTTGGCGCCAGGACTGGTGCCCTCCTCTGCGGAACTGCTGCTGGATGGTGCGGTCGCAGATGACGATGTGGGCGCTGGCAGCGAAAAGGAGCTTGACATTTTCGTCGCAGAAGTCGCTGAAGTACTCGTCGGGTCGGCGACTGCTAGAGTGGTGCCAAGAGAAGTGACCTCGACCGAGGTAATCGAATTAGGCGCCTCGCTGGTGGTGGGCTCGGTGGGCTCGGGATCTTGGGCAGATGCTGCGGCTGGAGTTTGAATTTCCAATACAACATTGGTAGCGGCAGGTTGCTGAGGCTGCTCAGTTTGCTGCGGGCTATCCTCGCCCTGCGTTGAGTAACCGCCGATCTCGCCAGTGAAGGTAGGCGACATTGTTTTGTAGACTGTTTTGACATATGTTTCGGCTGCAGACACGATTAGTATTGTTGGTCGAGAGGCAGCTGTAAGAGCATATCCCATGCAATAGGCGATCGATTTGGAGGTAACACAGCGCGTTGCTTACCTCTTTGAATCTTATCACCAGCATCACCGAGCTGCGCCTTGGGGAGCTCATCGACGAGGTTGCCGACATTGTCCCAAAAGTCGCGTTTCTGGTGCTGCTGTTGGTGGAGGTGAGCGTGGCCCATCTTGGCGTCTGCAGTCTATGGCGATGGGAAGGCGGAACAAGACGAGATGCAGAGAAAAGAAGTAAGAGGCAAATCGATCCTTGGGAAAATCACAGCAATGCCTGGCCGGTGAGTAGTTATTTTGGTGGCCGACGGAAGAGGCTGGTCGCGCGCCGGCGAGCTGGAATGCTGTCGGTGGAGGCTGAGGGAGAAAGAATGTATGCGAATATTGGCAGACTATCGAAGAGAAGCTCCAAAGCGTGTTGTTGATTTTGGATACCAATGTCTTGGATCACGACGATTACGGGCCCAGCAGTGGTAGGAAAATAAGCGTCCGAGAGAAGGGCGGAATCTGGGTCGCTTTGTTTTAGTGGTGAGAAGCGACTGAAGTGAGGTCGTCGGTCGGGTATCGCGCGTGGGTCGAGGGAAAAGAAAAGAAGGTATGGAACAGGGCCCGTTGGACAAGGAATGAAGAGGGTTGGCGCGCAGCACACGAGCAGAGGAAAAAGAGTGAGAAGAACACGCACGCGCGCACCAGCTCGAGGCGAAAAGATTGATGCGAATTGACAAGGAGAAGAGGAAGAGGCGCAGAAGGGCTAGAGACGGAGAGCCATGCAAATGGGGAAGGACGATGGTGGAGGAAGGGCGGGAAGGGAGGGAAGAAAAGGCCCTGGTCGGTCGGTCGGTGCTGGACTGCTAGTACGAGCCGGGTCTACACAGAATGACCTAATTGTCGGGATAATGGGAGCTGCTACTTAGGTGACTGCATCTTGGGAAACGGCGGCGCTGGATTTGCTTTGCTCTCTGGCGGTGCGCGTTGCCTGTCGTGCCTGTCTGCCTGTCTGCTTGTCTGATCTCGAGGACCAGGGTTGGTGAGGGTCAAGAGGCCAGGGCCCAGGATGGTGTGGATGGGTGGATCACAAGAGGAGCCCATTATCCGTCGCCGTCCCGCCTGTCCTGCTCCCACTTGTGCACCAGACTCCGGTGCTCCTCTTCATAAATTTAGCATCACTCCCTGCAGCTGCTAGCCTGCCCTGCACATCAAGTACTCGGTGGCCGCACAAGTTGTGCTGCCATCAAAGCTTGTGCATTGTACGGACGGGGGGCTCATGGCCTTCATCACGGGATACCTAGCCTCTGGGTCAATGGACGTCTGTGCTGTACGCGCGGACCGGCCCTGCCATGCAGACCAAAATGCCAGAGGATAAGTAAACCTCGATAGGTGGTAGACACAATGACGGGTAGAAGGTACTTATTTCATCTTATTAGTGTACAAATCGCTATACGTGTACATCACAATCCAACCCTGTAAACTCATTTGTGCAAACAACTTTGTTTTAGTGCAGATCCCGACGGCAACTCGAGCAACACCCTCACAGAGCAGCAGCGGGATAACTAGGTACATACCTATGTACGGAGTAGGTAGTACGCCATTGAGCCCTTTCTGCCAGATGATGATCTTCGCCAGGGCCCAGCGCAACTCTCTTCCTGAGTGGCCACGCACAGGATGCGTACGGACCGGCAAATGCAGTCATCCAGAGCCCCAGGGGCTTCAATTTCTTGGCTTGGGCACAAAGAACAAGCCCCTGGCATCAGGTACCGCAACGCTATGGGCTAGCGCTGCTCCCGCTATTGCAGGCACACGCTCGCTGCGATTGGCTGCTAATCCTGCTAGCCAGGCACCGTCCTCCCATCGCTCGGCCAATGAAGGGAACGCATTTTTTTATGGATGTGATTGTGCTTGCATTTTGTGCACAAATCAGCGGTAACCCCCCCCCCCTCCCGCCTCCCAACAATCACACTCGCGCTAAGAAAAGAACAATGAATTGTCTTGCATGGACCCCCTTGGCTGACGTCGCTTCCAGTTGTCCCAGATGCCATCTGTGCGCTTCGGCAGTGCTTCCCCCTCGACTGAGCCCACTGCCAGGGGAGCTTGTGTGCCGGCGTCTGCCTTGCATCTGAATAGTTGCTAGAAACACAGAAAGCAAACGCGTTATTTACAGACACCAATCGAGAAGAGAAAAAAAGACTGCCCATCGTCGTCATACCACGCTGCACTTCTCCCAGTGCCAGGGGTAATACAAGGCCGTTTGTGGACGGTGGCGCTTGTCGATCACTCAACACAATGCTAGGTAGTTGCGTACAAGCACGCGGCCTCGGCCATCTACAGGACATCCATGTGCGAGAACAGACTCTACCAGTGAGGATTACCCCAGCTGGACAAATACAGCTTGCCTGGTCTCCAGACAAGGATGAATGCTCGGATGCTGCCAAGACGAACCATCTACTCGGTAGCTGGAGTGTCTGCGGCGGTTTATCGGTTTGCAACTCAATTTCCAGGGAGTCCAGAATTAAAACCCGTATTTCAACTGCCAAGTATGGGGTTGAGGTTTTTATCCATGTGCCAAGCAACTTTAAAAGCTTGAATTCCTTCCCTTGCTCATCGGGTGTCCTTTTGTCCAGCATCCGCTCCCGAATAATCCTTCCGCAGCGCTCTGCAGTGCAGTTCTCTGCTGCTCTCCACAGCCACGCGCCAAACTGTCCCCGGTCCCCCAACTGAGTTCAGTGCTGTGACGACAAAAGTGCCGTCACATTCGTCACGCATCCATCCCACACCTGTCCCCGCGTCCACGTCTCTCCAGCTGAATCGTGACCTTGCACGCCCGAATGCCACCAAAATATCTGTTGTCCTGTAAATAGACTGCGTACAAGCACCAGCCAGATTACAATGGGCAAACGTTTCCATGCGAACGAATCGAAACACTCGCGCCCGTTCATCATGCCTCGCCTCTCCAACGAGCTACTGCTTGTTGCTGTTGATGGCTGTTCCCCACACAACCTGTTCATCTACTAGCAGGGCCCTGAAACGCAAGCCCTCTTCTGACAAGCTACAGCCATGTCCATGGTGGCTTTTCCCATCGAGGGCGCAAGGGCGGTCTAATGCCAACGCAGAAAAGGGAAAGGTCGCTACCCGTCGATGACTGCTATGGAGATGGTCCCGCCTGGAGACCACTGTGCTGGTACCTGGCGGAGATGAGCGAACATGCGTTGCCCTGTAAATTGAGCGCAAGCCTTATAATTATTACTATTCGAGCTGGTCTATTTAACCCAGACAATCATGACTGGTACAGCGATGGGGTACTAGAGGTCGTCGAAGAAGATGGCAAGTACGGGTACAGTAATATACAACCCTTTCCCCCCAGTAATAAGAGGCTTCAGCTACCATGTATGCTACCTCATGCATTACTACCTACCTAGTATTATACGAATAGATTTTGGCCAGGCATGTCCACTGCTTTTATGACCAGTGGCAGCAGTAGATGGAGAAAAAAAAGGCGCGCATCGTGTCAGTACTTCCGCTTCGTGCATGAATATCAATCACAACACAATCAGTCCGAAGAGAGCGACCAAAGGAAAAGACGTCGCCGCCACTCTCGCGCCTTGTTCAAAGCACCCAGCAGGCTGCCTTTTTACCCAGTAGTCGTTTCTCGCACTTTCTGCTTCGCGATCCGAGCGCCCTGCGCACACCCTCCTCCATGGGCAACGGCAAAAATAGGCACCCGTCGCGCCCGTTTCCGATGCCCAGTCTCAGGACAGCCCATTGTCTCGCATGGCGCGGTCAGACTTGGAAAAGTCTATTTTGCAAGACTACCTGTCCGTCGTCGTTTCATTTCTTACTAAATATATACAAACAAAAAAAAAAGACAAAAAGGTTCTGTGCGCTGCCACGAGGTGTCATCCGTCGTCGTCGCGTAGGTGGAATGGCCCGAGGGGCTCAATGCCGCCTCGTTCCGGCCAACTTGGAGTCTGCTTTTATTCCGATGGCTCACGGGTCTGGAACGGCCCTTTTTTTTTTCTCTGGACGAGCGAGTCTTGGATCCGGTTCGCGTTTTTTGCTTCTTCCTCTCGCTGAGCGGTAGGGCTGGTCCGGGTCTCAGACACTCTTGGGCCGGCGCGCGTCGGCCAGTCACACGTCGTCAGTGATGTAAACGGACTTTGTAGGAGTAGTTGCAACAATACAAAGTACATGTATTCATTACGCTCAGAGGCATTGTTCAGACCCGGCTGACAGATCAGGGGTTGTGGAAAGACAGCGCCATAACTAGCAGCGAGCTTCTCGTGTGCTGCGCATGATGGGAGAAGGACGAGAGAGCCGCTACTGTGGGCCGTTCAATACGAATTCTACAGTCTTGAATCTGATGGACTGGTATTTCAACGCTCCTCAGGTCTTCCGCCTGATTCATGTGCGCTTCTAAATGAGGGTATATATGAAGAATATGCTATAGATATCTGCGCTCCGCCAACGCTATATCTCGGCTTTATCCGCCAAAATTATATCCACATAATGCAAGAAAGGGACACAAAAAAAGGGACACAAAAAAAAGGGACACGAATTGTTGAGCTGACGTCTCCTTGGGCCCAGTTCAGCCACGTCTTTTTACATGGAGTCCTCCATTTGCCGGCTTCGTGTGCGTGTCCAATTGTCCTTGTCCTCCTTACCGCCTCTGCTCTCCAAGCCCATGCCGCGCTCAACCCACTCTTTGCTCTCCATGTGGCTGAGTCTGCTCAGCGCCCGCGCAAAAGCAAACGCCTCCTCCTCGCCCGAGAACAGGTTGGACGACTTGAGCTTCTCGACGCTGGTGTCGACGTCGGCAGCCATCATCTCGTCCACCATCGAGTCGACGTCGTTGGACTCCTTTGCCTCCGAGGCGGCCGTCTCGGGAGAGGAGGAGGAGGAGGAGGCTGGCGCCGAGCCGCTAGATGCGAGCAGGTTTTCGGCAATCTCGTCTCGCGACACAAACAGCTCGCCCAGCGGCTTCTCCGTGGTCAGGACCAGCTTGGCGTTGCCTTCGTAGACGGCGTCGATGAATGTGATGAAGCGGCGGGCGAGGTCGCGCTCGCGAATCGTCATGCCCGGGACGTCTGTGACGATAAAGGCGTCGTAGCACCGCACCAGCTCCAGGTAGTCGGCCGCCGACTTTGGCTGGCGAATCAGCTCGTCAAAGGTGAACCAGGCGCAGCGGCCGCTCACGCGCGGGACGTAAATCTCTCGGCCCCAGACCTTTTGCGTCTCTGGGTGCGGCGCAAAGTGCTCCGTGTCGCCAAGAAAGCGGAACCATTTGTCCGCGTGCGAGTTGGCGTGCTTGTCCAACGGTGTATGGTACACTCCGGATGCCGGCCTGGGAATCTTGCGATAATCGGTCGGCGAGTCTAGGTTGATGACATGCAGTCGTGTCTTGAGCAGTTTTATGGCCGGGATAAAGGATTCTCTTTGAATCCCATTCTTGTACAGCTCGTCTGGATGTCTGTTTGATGTCGTAACCATCACAACGCCATGTGACATGAGGGCCTCCAGTAGTCTGATCTACGGTCAGCAGACTAAAGACATACGTAGCAGCAACAGCATTAGCACTATACCTTCTTAGAATCATGGCGTCTGCGACATCGGTGCACTGAAACTCGTCGAAGCACAAGACGTTGCCCTGCTCGGCAATGTCTGCGGCCACAAAAGGGACGGCGTCAATGTCAATACCATGCTCCATCTTCATCTTGTGTAGCCGTTTATGTACATCTTGCATAAAGTTGTGAAAGTGTATTCTTGTCTTGCTTTTGACAGAAGCGGGAAGGGTGTCGTGGAACAGGTTCATCAGCATCGTCTTGCCGCTACCGACGTCGCCAAAGAGGTACAGTCCGCGGGGAAGGCTGTCTGGTATTTGCCCGATGGCAGCCTGCCCCTTTTTCGATCCACCTCCGAAGAGCGACGAGAGCATAGATTTCTTGGGTTTTAGCGAGTCCAGGTTCGGGTGCACGACTGGAGGTGCGTGGTAGTCGCGTAATTCATTGTAGAGATGCTGCAGGCTTTCGATGATTCCTGTTTGTTGGCTGGATCAGCAATCTCAGCCACTACAAAGCGATGGGGGTTGCCAAATT
Source organism: Akanthomyces dipterigenus (assembly GCA_030783385.1). Classification (NCBI taxonomy): domain Eukaryota; kingdom Fungi; phylum Ascomycota; class Sordariomycetes; order Hypocreales; family Cordycipitaceae; genus Akanthomyces; species Akanthomyces dipterigenus. The sequence continues at coordinate 42,232 of JARJRE010000649.1, read as the reverse complement.
CTGTTCAAAAATTACCTCTTTGATGCTCGTCGTTCCGCAGTTCGCCTTCCTCAACGCGGCGATCGTACTCTGCCAGCGGCCCTCCACCCTCGGCTTTGGCACCAGCCTCTGTCGCAAGAGATCGGAGATGCACAAACGCGCCACTAGGCCGCCTCAAACGCGTCTCTCCATGTTTACGGATATTATTGGTCGAATTTGGTCTTGGAAGGGTCGCGGACGAAGCACACCGCACGCCAGACAGGGCTCGAGTCGAGCCGCGCGCTTGGTTTGCGTTGGCACTGCGAGCGCATTTGACCGAGGTCTGCAGCCGCCGCAAGGGCACTGCAGCGGCTGTGCTACCCCGCATGTTTCGTGTCGTATTTGCTGCACGATTTCGCTTTCTGTATTGGGGCCAATTCAGCGCATAGTTGTCTTGGATGTGGTCGCAGACTGTCGTTATCTCGGGAGTCGGCTTGTTTTCGTAGGTGGAGTTGGAAGAAGCCGGGCCGCATTTCAAGAGGCCGGGCGGTGGAACGGGAGGTCACGTCATGGCTTTGGGCTACCCGGGACCTGGCTGGCTGCATAGATCTTGTAGTAGACACTCATTGAAGATATCTTTTTTTTGGTAGCGAGAATGTATGGATTTCTATAGCAATAGAATCCTCCAGCAACATCTATTAATATGACCTAGTTTCAGCTATCCCGAATAATGGTACTTGTCCATGATTTCCCGTAGTTTGTCTAGCGGCAGCGCTTCAACGCGATGTCCTTTGTTACCAGTCAAAGTCTCTGCCATGCAGAGCGCGTTGTATATAGCTTCCTCCGTCGCATCTGCGGTCGCCTCGAAAAGCGCATTGATGGTCTGGTCATCGGCTGTCTCAATATTGTGCGAACCAAGCTTGAAAGGATCGACCTTGCGCACGTTGGAATTGACAGTCTGCACAGGAATCTCGTTGGCCGTGGAGAATGCCATAAAGATGTCACCAGACGGATTGTGACCGTAACCTCCAACCCGTGCAAGACCAACAGTCGCGCGCTTTGCCAAACGCTGGAGCTGGGTCGGGTGCAGCGGTGCATCTGTCGCAATGATGATGATGATGGAGCCGTCCTTGGTTTCCTTGGACTCGTCGGCCTCGTTTCGGGGCACTTCTGTTTGGGCCTCGGCAGCCTTTTTCGCCGTCTCATCCGCAATGATGCGTCCCACAGGGACGCCTGAAATAAGAAGATGGTGCTGCCGACCGTAGTTGGCCTGCACCAGGGCTGCGACGGTGTAAGTCTTGCCCTCCACGGCCGCGGGAATGACGCGACTGCTGGTACCGGTGCCGCCTTTGAAACCTTGGCAAATCATTCCCGTGCCGCCGCCTGTGTTGCCCTCCTTCAGCGGATCGCTACTGGCGTTTTCCAAGCCCTGAACAATGTGCTCAGGCGTCACAGCAAAGACACTCAAGTCGTTGAGGTAGCCGTCAAATGTCTCGCCGACGACGGGAAGGAGAAACCAGCCCACTTCGCCATCCTCTCCAATATGATTTTTCAACGCATGCTGATATATCCCAGTGTATGCCTGGCCCACGGCGAAACTGTTGGTAAGAATGATGGGCGAATGTAGGAGACCGGTTTCCTCGATCCAATGGGTGCCCGTCATCTCCCCAGAGCCATTGAAACGAAAGACTCCTGCATGGCAGGCCTTGGAAAACCATTGATCACGCGGGATGATGGTAGTCACTCCCGTATTCACGTTGCCGTCCTCCGAGTGGATTGATTGTGTATGAACGCGGACGCCAGCCACGTCTGTAATGCCATTCTTCGGCCCCGGCGGCCATGAGCCCAAGAAGATCGATGGTACGACGTCGCGGAGCCGTGCTCGCGAGCTTGCTGAATGAGACGTAGACATGACGGAATGTTTACAGGTAAGAAGTCAGATCGTCTCAACTCTTCCCAGTCCCTAATAGCCTCTTTATAAGCCGCGGGGTTAACGTTTAACAAGAGGGGCGATCATTTCAGCGCTCGTTGCAGCGGATCGTCGTGGCTAGCGTTGTTGCTGGTTGCTCTTGCCAGTTACGTACATGAGTCACCCCGACAAAGTCATTGGAGAGCACCGTCTCGGGAAATGTAAGCACTTGTTTTAACGATGCCTACATTTATTCGAATCCTTGTTTCATTCGCACAAGAAGCATGACCTTTACTCGATTCAATGGGACAACACTCCAGCCACGCCTAGAACCCATGTAGTCATGCGAGGCGAAAGAGGACTAGTTGACACTTCAGGTTAATATTATTATCAATTGCGCCGAGAGACACGTCATAGCTGGGACTACCACTACATTGGAGGCTACGTATAGTCTCCAAGGCATGGAACAAGACCAAACAGAAAATCATCACATCAGTAAGGGTCACATTACCTCAGAGCATGTACAGAGCAGCACCAATGACACTGGCCAGGACCACTGTCGAGACCTGGGGCATGCCCGCTGAATTTTTCTCATCGCCTTTGCTGCCCCTGTTGTTGTCTTTGCCATCCTTGTCGCCATTCTTGCTGTCGTCGTCGGAGCTATCCTTGTCGGCTAATTCACCGCCAAATGTGTCATTACCAGGACTGACTCCCGTGGAGAGCTTGCTGGCCCGGCTCTTGTAGTCGTCCAGGGTCTTGTCACCACTGGGGTTTACAATGCCCACCATGCCAGAGGCGCATTCTGTGCCCTGCGAGGAATAGAAAACCAGAGGGTCGGTGTTGTTGACATCGACGCGGAAAACCTTGTGCTGTGAGAGGCAAAGTGTCAGCACCGATGGACGTGTAGGGCACGAGATCAATTGAGTGCAGCCCAACGTACGCTATCGCCATCCAAAAGGCCCGAGAAAAATCCAGTGCCTATCTGGAGAGGAGAGCAGGGATACTGGTAGTCACCAGCAACGACACTGTGCTTGGAGCCTTGAAAGTGAAACTCGAGCACGTCGCCCTTGTCAGCGGTGGTCGAATCAGGGTCGAAACGGTTGTCGCTTTTGGCGGTGATCTTGACGGTCTTGGCGTTGGCGGCGGCCAGCAAGGCAGCAGCGGTAAAAAAGGTCTTGACGCAAGGCATTTTGACGTGTGCGAAAAGATGGTAGATGAATGCGAGCCTGCGCGAGAATCCTAGAACAGGTGCGCTGGATGGGAATGAAGGTTTGGAGTAGCAGAAAAGGAGGAAGCTGCGAAAGTCTGCCTTGTCCTGGCCCAGGCCTAGGTAGCTGCGAACAAGGATCGCACATAACAACCCTGTACATGCTCATTGCTGGTAACTACTGGTGCCGCTGCATTACGATTCCGAGCGCATCGTTGACAGCAAGCTTGTTTGCTTGTGCTGGGGGAGGAGAGTATGACGTCTTGAAACACGAGCGGATCCTCGGCGTCGCCAAGTTGCCAGGCTGACGCAGAGTTGCAATGTCGCAGATGGTCTGTACGCCTGCAACATGCCGTATAAAATGAGAAAAGTACCAGATCCGACATCATTTATCCGAGACTACTGGGCTTCTCTTTTCACTGTCCTCGATTCGTACGCCCAAGTAAATATTGAACCTAAGCACAGCTCTAGCTGTAAGGAGATTGTGACGGGCTGCCACCGCACACCAGCTAATTACCAAAACCTGTCTAGCAAAAAGAAGGACCAGCGAAATAAGCACGCAGGACCGTCAACAACGTGGTTGATCCAATCACGGCGGTGAGTAGCAGGGTGTACTAAGGTACCAGGTAGGTACGGAGTAGCAGCAGCTACAACTAACGGCCCTCAGTGGTTGGAGGAGGGCGCACAGGGAACGAGATCCAGCGCTTCAGCCGTTGAATGTGTGACGGTTCGGTGCTCAGCAGTGGACGTTTAACCTCCGGTCCCCAAAAACAGCGCCACTAAACAGGTTCGCGATTTAACTGTCGATCCCATTACCACCAATTCAGCCAATGGACATTTTCCTGAAGCAGCGCTATACGTGGATGTTTTTTTTTTTTTTTTTTTTTTTAAAAAAGTCGACAGGTTTCTGCGCTGGTTGCTTGAGCTGATTGATGTAGTGCGACAATTTCACAAGCTCCGACGTCATTATTTCCCAGCGTTCTAATCTCGGACGAGATACGGCAAACTCGAGTGACTGTCCCTCGCACGTCCACACACCCGGTACATGTTAGTCCATGCACGCTTCATCTCCCGTGCAGGCAAAGCAAACAACCCGACAGCCACCTAGGATGGCAAGCAATCAGATCTGGCGCGATAGCCGAGTGCAGGCCGGCTATCGCTACGTGGCCAGCTGAGCTTCCGGGCCATGACTCGGGATGAGGCGACTTTAAGTTTTTCTTCCACGCACCAAATGACGGCGACGGACAAAAATACGTTAGAGGGCGCGCCTTGGCAGTGGGCGTGCGTGGGTTCAATGGCCAACCCAAAGTTTGCCGAGTGGCAAGATGGTTGCGGCGCCCGTTTTTGCAAGTCAACTTGATCCCAAGAAGTCCTCGAGTCGAACACGAGACGGCAGCCATGGTGAAAACTTTGACGAGCGCTGGGTTCAAAAGGAGCATGACACTGTCATCATCACGCCAAGGCGAGGCAAGAAAAGAAAAAGAGAATCTAGCCAAACTTAGCGTTCGACGCACGCGATTTCTAACAACCACCAACCTGCCAAGAGAAGCAAAACCCCCCTTCCACATGGCAGACTACGCCATCGTGCCACACACAGTCGCTAGTTTAGATTTAGCAGACTCGGCCAGCACGCACATGGCAAGCCGACACCACCACGTTCAGTCCCAATCATCAGCCCCGCAAGGCTGTCCGCGGGTTGGAGCAATGGCGAAGTCCGGTTTAATAATAGCAATGGAGACGAAAAGGGCCCAGCAAGATTGCCTTTCACCAACTTGGTTTTTTGTTTTCCCCTTGGAGAATGGAGTCGCCCGACGAGCTGGAACTGCACACCCTCGGACCAACCCAGTAGCCGGCGCCCGGAATGTCACCGTCGCTGCGTGGCACATCCAGTAGTTAGTCCCAACAGCCACTAAATAAGGCACGCCCGCCGCCTCCAAGTCTCCGTTCCAGCCGGCCAAACTTGGCGTTGATTGTCAGTGGTCCAACCGGCATGCCGCTTGGGGGGTACTTTGGTGGTCAGCGCTTGCACGAGCACCATTCATCCGTAACGGCTGCCTGGCCAAGGTCTGTTGCGATGGACCATGTCCTGATGAAGCTAGCTCAAGCCCAATGGGCGCAAAAGGCTGAGACCAAGAAGAACAGACGCCATATCGTCGTGTAGTCGTTCTTCTCAGCGGAGCCCCCCCTGGGCGTCGAAGAGATAGAGTTGCGCCACGTAATAGCCCTGTTCGTATGGTCATTGTCCCCCCAGGCCGCACGCGCCCATTCTCATTATGTACTGATTAGTCCACCGAAATCCCGCCAATGGGCTTACTCTGGATTGGGAGCTCTCCTGCCTAGTTACTGGCTAGCTGCGTCGCCAAGCATGCCTGTTTGGACAGTCAAGCCCAGTCAGATCGGGCGAGAGATCAATCAATGCATGCCTCATGCACGATTGCCAGCAATGAGCAGTGCTTCACGCGGGACCCGCGGCCATGCCAGAAGACTTGGAGTTGTGTTTTTGCTCTAAACTATTGCCCTCTGCTACGAGCAACGTCCCTTGTGCCGTGACTAGCCATGAGGTAGCACTCCGTTCTCTCGCCATCGACGACGCTGGATGAGGCCTCACATAGGCTATATCTGTTTGCTATTCGCCGAGTTATATAACAAGGGGATGCATGCTGGTCGACTGCGCCGGACCCACGACGAGGCGAATTGAGCTCCCGTCCTGCCAACGCCCTCCCTGGCAGGAACCGTTGGAAACCCTGGGCCAATGTAACAAGACGAGGCTGGCCGATCCGCACCTCCGCCGAGCCCCCCTTGGTGTCATTGGGACTAATAATAACTGAGTAGAATGGGCACGAATGTGTTGTCCGCTCCCTTCTCCTGCTGCGGCGGCCTGCGTGGCTCCAGACAGCCCCGGCAGCCTCAAAAATCAACTCCACCAAAACCCACTTGCGATGCTGCTGCTGGCTGGCTGGCTGGCTTGTGATGCCGCCAAACGTCCCCGGGCGGTGCAATGCTCAGTACCTAGTTACCGGGTACTCCTCGCCTCCCCCACCTACCGACAGCGGGCTAGATGGCCGAGTTGTGTTGTAGCAGAGTAGGCTCCCCCCCGGACAACTGCTCTGATGGCTGGCCTACCAGTCCGAAAAGATGGATAAGCACCGTGCTCGAGATGAGATGAAAATTCGTCAACCGCTCGGCAAGCCGCAAATGGGATGAGCGCCTGTGGTCAGGGAAAGCCACCAACATCCCCCCCCCCCCGGGCGCCCAGCAAAAGTTGACCTGCTACTACCCCTCTTTGGCAGGGGGAAGCCAACGCAGTTCTAGTTAGTGCCAACGAATTGCGTTGGATAATGCACGTCATCTAGTCACGGTGGAGAGAGACAGCAGGCCAGGAGAGCCGAGGCGCGCGGCTGAATGGCCCGCAGACCGAAGGCCCTGTCCATTTAGACAACTTTTTTTTTTCCCTCGTGAGAGAACTCACCGTCCTTGTCATGTTGCTTCCATGTCATGGTGCTTTGTCTCTGTCCTGACTAGACCCTGGCACCTGAAGTCTTGGCCCTTTTTTTTTTCCCTCTCCGAATATACTCAATGTATCTTTTTTTCTTAATCAAGGTTTTGCTGCTAAGCGTGAACCAGCGGGCCGCCGTTGCGCTTCCCGCAACGCTAAATTTTTTTTTTTGGGCAAACTCGTGCTGAGTCGTGCCTCGAATGATTGAGGCGAAAACGACGAATTTTTTTCCACTCTAAAAGTCGCTGCCGAGGAAAACAAACCGCTCCGCAAATCGGCAATCCGAACAGACAAGTCACGACTGTGCTGGAATTGCCGACTCATTTCCTCACTTTGGCCCGGCAAGCTCGGTCCAAAAAAAAAAAGAAAGCAAAATCAATTTTTGGGCTCTCTATCGGAGACGAGCGAGTCTGCCAGGTCCGGGATAAGAGGTAGCTTGGTAAAGTGGTTCCGGCCACCCACCGGTCCGCCGTCCGGTAACCCGTGGCACCGTGACCAACAAACTCGACCTTGTCCAAGGCTACAGAGTATTCACATTCTTGTTCCCCGTCTTCCGTGGTGTGTGTTTCTGTGTGCCTGAAGCCTTCTCACGCCCCCCGCCCCGCCGCTGGCAAGTCCGGCCACCGCAGTTCCGACTTACACCCACCACGGGGCATCCACAAGACGTGGGCTCCGCGCATGTCACTCCGGCCCCGTGAGAAGCCTGACCAGTCTCCAAGGCTGCATGGCTTGGTTACCCAGGCCCCTTTTCCCTTCGTCTCCCCTCCTCCCCGCTCCTTGTTTGCTCGCGTACCACCACTTGCCCGCCGTCTTTCCAGCCACCGCCAGAGCCTACGGCCCCAGATCGGGCGTTGGAAGCCATATGCTGTTCATTTGCCCATCATACCCAGCATCTGAATAGATGGGAAGGAAAAAAAAAAGGAGATGAAATCCATGCTATGGTTCCCCCACAGCCAAATCCACCTTTTTCACTTCTAGCACCACGTTGCTACCGGTTGTTGCTTCCAACCCGCCCGCTATCCACACTGTTATTTGTCCTAAATTTCCCCTCCTTACTCGCCGCCGATGTACCTCCATGATTCAGGCGACGTAATATTTAGCAAAGTCTTGATTTTTTTTTACGCAAGTAAATCCTCTTGGCCGGCCACCGATTTCAGCTTCCTGCTGTTGAGACACCCACTGTAAAGTATCCCATCACCGCAGCGGTGAGAATCCGACTGCCTGGAAATGTAACCGTTATGCGGCAATGATAGGCCGCAGTGTGGCGCTTCGGCCCCAGTCTTGCGTCTCGGCGTATAGATCCTATGTATAGGGGGTCCTTTGGCCTTGGCCGGAGGATGCCATACTTTCACTCTTTCCACACTCCATTCTTGCTAGCGCTATCACTCGAGCCCAGAGAAGCCAGACCGAGCAGAGAGTTCCGGCGCTCCCCGCTTATTAGCACACGACGGTCAGGAGATTCCAAGACGGCTTGGCCTTTTGCTGTATTTTACCTTTTTCACTGTTGCCCTTCTTCGATCCCATGACCCTCAGTCGTTACCTGGAAGCCTGTTCCCATGCGTGTCTTTTGACAGGACCTTGACTCGGGTGCTTGCCTCGGACAGCCCTCTTTTTGTGGCGCCTCCCATACTCTTTTCAGTTCTAAAAGAGGCCGTACCTATGATTCTACCGCAATCATTAGCCCTTCTTTCCCTTTGTCTGAGTCTTGGACGGGAACAATTACAGCTTCGGTTTTTGCTGGTCCTTCGATGGCATGACATTGCGCCAGATCAAAGACGATTCCTTCCTTGAGACTGCATATCCCAAGTCCAAACTACTTCTCCTTGGATCTAAACCTGTCTCTTTCGCCAAAGATTACGTCCCCTCCCCCAAAAGCGACTATAGAGGTGTCTGGTGGAATCCATTGGCCGCAGCGTGGCCCAACATACACACCGCAGGCTAAATGTCAACTCCAGCTGTAAGCCATCCTCTTTCTCCTCTACTTCGAAGCCAGTCTCGACCGATATTTCTATCGGCACAGAAGACGCAGTCTAACGAACCATCGCAATCACTATAGCAAAAGGCCAACCTAGCTCGCATCCGAGACAACCAACGGCGCTCCAGAGCAAGGAGGAGAGAATATCTGCAGGAGTTGGAGCAACGGCTACGAGTATGCGAGATGCAGGGAATAGAAGCAACAACCGAAGTCCAGGTTGCAGCACGGCGGGTTGCCGAGGAAAACCGACAGCTACGACAACTCCTCAAGGAACATGGATTCAGCGACGAATACATTGGCCGCTTCCTGCAGACCGGAGGCACGGGAGCGCCAGACATGAACCGTGGACAAGCTTTCGCACCTGGTGAGCCTGGGATGGCCGTCCATGCGCTTCAGCAAGCCATGGTATCGCGGCGACCGGCAAGCCTCGACTCCAACGTTCCCTTTTCCGTCACGAGCCAAGTCATGTCAGACTCTTCCATTTCGAGCACGCCATCAGTCTCCTCCACGGCGCCCTGGGACGCCATCGCCGCCGAATCCTCATACGGCCACAGTCGCGGCATGCAACTTCAGGCGCCCGCCATGCCCAACCAACCACCGCAACAGCAACAGTACGCTGCGGCCATGTTTATGGGGAATCAAGCCAGGGGACCGGAAGCCTATCTGGATCAATCGGCGCAAATGGGCTCCATGGCATCGACGCCAGGCATGGCCCATTCGATGCAGCAGCAGCAGCAGCATCATGACAGAGGACAGATACAATACGACGGCACGCTGAATACTTATCAGACGGGAAATGACGGCAGCTACGGCGATGGATCTACCGGTGGATGGACAGGGTAGCAGCCCTTACCGCTCGGAGACGATGCAATGTATTGAAAGTACGAGCATTTACTCGGGTCCGCCAAACTTGACGGTCTGGGACGTTGTCGACAATGCATCACGAATAAGAATGAAAGGCTGCCCAAGTACGGAGATCCCGCGACATGCCCAAGCAAGTCTTGCGCACGGCACCGGGCTCTTGTTGGTGCTGCATACGACTACTACCAAGCGGCAGCAATTGTAGATGGCGGCCGTACAGAGAAGCTCGAGGATAAAAGGGCCGGGGTGAAACAGCTGAACCGGCTCGCAGACGAATACATGCGTTCATGATTATGGGTGGCGAAATGGGTTTGACGGTTGCGGAAAAAAAAAACCCCCCCTCGACGGCACACATCTTACGATGTAGCTTGGTTGTATATTACTCTTTAGTTCTTGATGATTTTCAATCTTTTACAGGGTAGTTTGCGCTGCAGAAAGAGGGAGGACGACGAGGTATATAGTCCATCTTTACTAGCACATTTTACTTGACATCAACAAGCATATATGGAATGAAAGTCGCCAAACTTGGCTTGTCGCCTGCGTGACGCCTACAATGGATGCATGCCTTTGAAAGATGATTATTTATTTTCTTTCGCAGAATACCGCTGTCAAGTCCCAACTCTCGCTTCTGTATTGTATGTGATGCGTCAAAAGGATAAAAAGGCATAATCAATACAACCGCCAACGCCGCCGTCAATTCCCAAACAAACTAATCTGCTCCCAACGAGAAAAGAGCAGCAGAAAAAAAAAGGACAGTCCAAGTGTATGCGGACGCAGTCTAGAGAAAGTAGTCCGCCACAGGTTTCTTCGCCGGCATACCGCGCGAATCCTGGGGGGCTGCCTGGAACACGCGATAGCGCCTCGCAGGTCCGTTGTTGGGCACCTTGTGGCTGTCGGACTCCATCATCAGCCCGCGGCCATTGACGCCGGCGCCGCCATCACTGCGGCCAACGTCACCGTTGCTTCGCGCAAAGACGCCGGTGCCGGACTCGTCCTCGCACAGCTCAAGGACGGCCGCGACATTGCCGCATCGGTAGCAGTAGTTTGGCGCAGACCAGACAGTGACAATGGACGAGTCAAACATTTCCTTGAAGCCTTCCATGACGAGCTGGTGGGCTCGCGCAATGAGGCTCAAGTCGTTTCGGTGGTTGAAGACCTTGACAATATCAGCGCCGAAAAGGAACCCCGCGCCGCGAGGCGACAGACCCCATCCGTCAATGTCGTCTGGATCAGACCACAGCAAGTCGCACATGGCGCCCTCGTGGGGGACTTCTTGCTTGCGGTCGATGAGGCGGATCTTGTCCACCGAGTCGATGAGCGGACTCAAGCCGCCATGCACGCAGAGCACAGCCCCTGCTGGGTTACCAATGCTTCCGTTGCTGGAGCCCGAGGCGCCAGTACCGGGCGGACCTGTCTTGTCGCCTGTATTGGCGCTACTTCCACCGCAGTTTGGGCTCTGGCCTTGTCGCTGTTGGCTATTTGCCTGACCACGCTGGCGTGGAAAGCGACTGATGATGGATCCGTTCTGATCGCAGACTTCGATCTCGGTCTCGTCGTCAACCGGCTCGCCTTGGCCTGAGAGCGTGTTGGACGCCCCAAGAACAATGGCGCCTAGAGCGAGGTAGTCGAAAACATCGCAGCAGTACCGCCAAACATTGGCGCTACCGTATTTTCGCAGGCATTCATCGTAAAAGCCGTAGACGGTTGTGATTTGGCGCGATTCGTGGTTTCCGCGGATGAGCGTCATGCGGTCGGGGTATCGAACTTTGAGGCAAAGCAAAAGAAGGAATGATTCGAGAGAGTAGAAGCCGCGGTCGACAAAGTCGCCCATGAAGAGGTAGTTGGTGTCAGGCACGTCTCCTCCGACCCGGAACAGTTCCATCAGGTCATGGAACTGGCCGTGGATATCGCCACATATCTAGAGAGCAAGAGCGAAATCAGTACAGTAGAACTTGGTCGCAAAGAGCCCAAACGACGGCTAGGGAGTCGCGCACCGTCACTGGCGCAGTCACAGTGACCACGTTTCCTTCCTCAATCAATAACTCTCTTGCGCGGTGGCAGAGCTCTCGGACTTGGGTTTCGGGGATAGGGCGACAGGCGCGCAACTGCGCAATAGCTCTGCAGGCGCATCAGATTATCAGTGTGATCGTACATCCGCAGTCTCCTGAGTACGCAGCAACATACTTGTCGAGATCGCTCATGATAAAGGCTGGCTAAGCCGCGGTCGCACGTGGGCACGCGCCGCCGCTTTCCTGGTGCAATGGGCGGCTTGCAAGCGGTCTTATAGCATATCTCAAAGTGTACAAGCTGAACACTGTTGGGAGCTGATTTTAAACCTGGCAGCTGTCGATGTTTGCGCTTGCTGCGGTCGTGTTTCTGCAGGAATCGATATGGATGGACTGCCCTGGCTTGGCGCACAAACCACTTGTCTACCTTTTAGTCGGCCGACCGACTTATTGGCGATTATCTGCCTAGTTATTCATCGCCCCACCAAATTCGATAATGCTGGCGCGACTAGGAAATCTGGCTCGGAGACAGGATTTTCCGGTCCGATGGGCAGAGTCCCTTGCGCAGCCAATCAAGAGCTCAGGAATCCGAGGTGGTCAGAATTGCTTCCCGAAAGTCATTCGAGCGCTTTTTCTAGCCTGGGCCTGCAAGTCGACGCGCCACATTGTCTGCCAACGCCAATCAACGCCCATTGCCATCGCAATTGGTTCATCTACGTCGGGGAAAGCCATTAATCATGATTTTATGATCTAGTACGCTCAATGGATAGCATTGCGCCCGCTCTGCCCACGTTGCTGACCCGGTCTCGACAGCCTCCTAGTCATTCTTTGACCGGATTACGCGCGACGCATCACAATCCCCACAATGCCACCGCATCTTCACCCTAGGTCCCGAATGACCTCGTCACTCTTTGCTACGACACTGATTGCCAGCTTCTTTGTTGTGGGGTTGCCGCACCTACTACCCTGCCCCGTGCCGCGAACCCGATACGCCGACGGAGAAGTTGTGGTGGACGAGAACGGCCGCAGGAGGATATGGAGGCGGAAGGACGCACCGCAGATCACAGACGGACTTGCGGATTTTAATCAAAACTCAACAGAAAACGCGACACCCCAATCAAGTCAATCGCGGAGAGAATGCCCGGTGCCTAAGCCCGGCGGAAAGCTAGGGGAATGGCTTGGCTTCCACAGCATCGACGATTCGTCGCCAAGGGCAGAGAGGTGACGGCCGACACGAAATAACTGAACAAACAAGAAACAACTGTACAATATACCCATGCATTAGCACCTTTCGGGTTCTCGACAGGCAGCACATCCCGCCAACGGGGAGCGAATCAAGACCGAAACACAAATAAACAAATAGACATACTACCCAAATGGGAGCCTGAAAACATGCTTTCGCTGCTGCATTTGGAGCGTAGTGCCGAATCATTCTGTGAGAAAACAACACGCGCAACCGAAGAATGGCGACGTGTGATCCACGCGCAGCTGGAGTTTGCATTCTGGAAATCCGAACGTGATGCGAGTCATTGTCGAACGCCCCGGAATGCTCGCGACTGGATAGATCCAGAACATGCAATGCGGAGGCGCTGTGACAAATATTCCAGGTCTAGTGTCATCGCGGCAAGCAACCAGGGGCGAACGGTGGCAACGCATTAGCGAGCTTCACGAAACGGCAATCTAACTCTTGGGTGGATGCAGAGAGCATTTAGTGCACTTTCAACGGCTTGTGTGCGTCAAATGCAAAAAAAAAAAAAACTTGCTCGACCTCCCATACCGAACTAGAGGGAATTTTCATTCTACTTCTTCGCTGAGCTGTACTCGGCTCTCTGTTGGTTTACGGAGCTTCCAAGTGGGTAGCCATTCTTTTAGACTGTGCAATCTTCTCCAGTTTTTGAATCTCTACGCTTCCCTATCTTGCAATCGATAGATATATCGGGCACATTATCTGATGATCCAGTCTGATCTCATAGGGTTGGGCTGTGCCTCTCAAATTGTTACACAGCCCAAGTACAACTCTAAAAAGCGGTGCCCCATCTCGTCATGTACTTGCGACCATTGTTGTAGCATGAATCTTCCTGTAGCGAACCAGCGCTCAGACTGGTTGGCTCAGACAAATACCGGACGATCTGACTGCTGGGGTGAAACACGGAGTCCGGGTGTGAAACTGAAAGAACTGGGCAAAGTTCGCCTAACAGGTCCAAAGCGATGAGAATGCCGACTTGAGATTCGTCCAAAGACCATCTGCGACACCCCGGCGTCCAGTTCTAATGCTAAATCTACCGGCCCTGGGGGGCTGCCGCGGCACGATTGGCTTCTTGCCTTGGTCTGGGCAGTGTCAAAAGCCTCCTTGCGCCAAGTTGCCTGAAACTGCTAGCAACGCCAGGTAACCGAATATTGCCCCAGGATTCGGGTGAAAGCAATATCAGCCTTATGCAACCATGGACGAGCTCAATCTCATCGCCGCCCCCTCCAAGGCAGCTGGCCAAGCGACGAGTGGGTTTACATCCTCTGGGATTCAACATATCCGGTCTCAAGGAGGCGATATAGCTCGACGATTCGAATATGACACTTTGATTGTGCCTCATTATTTGTTTCCTGTTCGAGCCTTCAGACAACACTGCCTCTCCAGTTCCATCATCGAGGCACCGGCCCAGGAGTTGTCCAAAACGCATAAGCGGGATCGCGCTGCGAGTATATGATCTCCAGACTCCCCAACCGAAAATCCAGAAACTCTTCCATCCAAACACGCTCAATACCATTCTCTACGACTTCCCATTCTTTCTTTACAACAAGAGCTGTGCTCTGTTTCTTTTTTCGTCCCAGCGACTATTACTTTCCTTAAGGACCCTTTCGTCTACAACATTCTCTTATACCCACAGCAGCGCTGTTTTACTACTTCAAATCTACCAAAATGAAGTCCTTCTCTATTCTCCTTCTCACTGCCAGCCTGGTCTCGGCCGCTGCCGTCCCTGGCGCTGTTGCTGGCCGCTCCGCAGAGGTTGGCCATCTTTCCGCCGCTGTCGAGGCCCGCCATGCCGCCGCGAGCGTCTTTGTCGATGAAGAGGAGGAAGATCTCCCTGTTGCCCCCATCACTGTCCGGGCTGAGGAGGCTGAGGATGCCGCCAAGAACGGTACTGCCCCCGAGGCCGGCAAGCAGCCCGAAAACAAGGGCGGTGAGGAAAACAAGGGCGGCGAGGAAAACAAGGGCGGCGAGGAGAACAAGGGCGGCGAGGAAAACAAGGGCGGCGAGGAGAACAAGCAGCCCGAGAACAAGGATGGCAAGGGAAACAAGCAGCCTGAGAACAAGGATGGCAAGAACCAGAACCAGAACAACGGCAAAGACGGAAAGGGCCGTGATCAGAACAACAACAACAACAACCAGAACCAGAACCAGAACAACCAGGATCTCATCAACCAGCTGCTGCAGAACGGCAACCTGAACCAAAACCTTCTCAACCCCTGGCTGGTTGCCAACATTGGTCAGCTTGGCCTCGGCCAGCAGATCAACATTGGCAACGTCAACAGCATCTCCCTCGCCCAGCAGCTTGCCCTTGTCTCGCAGGTCCAGCAGCTCCAGACCCTGCAGCAGCTGAACCTCATTGCCCAGCCTCAGATCGTGACCGTTCTGAACCAAGGGTTTGTCAACAACGGTGCCACCATTGGTAAGAATAAGTCCCTAGTCTGACCATTTCTTGAACGCCTTGCTAATCTTTCAACCAGCCATTGTCGGTTAAGCTGGTAGGATAGTGTACTGGAAAGGCCACAACGGCAATCCTGGAGACAGCCCTGGTTCGCTCCAGATTCCCCCGGAAGGGCTCGATTTGTGATGGAAACCATGGAATTAGCTAGTTTGGAGTTTTATTTAGTCACTGGGTTCAATCAAAAGGATTTACGGTACTTTAAAGCAAATGATGAGCATCCCCCGAGTCTTTCCGTATTTACCCCTAGTGAATGATGTCTTTTCAGAATATCACAGATCAGCACCATCTCGACTTTGCAACTTTATGGCTGCAGTAACGAACTATATCAAGGTTTCAGCCATTTCCGGTGCAATTATTTTTTCTAGAACCTAGGTCTTGGGTTATGTCATGCCTGGTGCTAGGCTATATCGCTCGCGGTGTAAATGATCCTTTTGATTGCTATTCGTAGATTTTCCAATCAACTTCTATTCCATGAATACATGACAGTCTCTCTTTTCCGGCGTCACATGCTTGATCGAATCAGTAGTCGAATGCGACTGTACCTGGAGAGGTGGTCCCCGCCAACCCCAGGTCAGCCCACCACTTCTGGGTCAGACATGAGACGCATATCCGAAATCAAATACTTTTCTTGCGGAGCATTGCGGTACTCGGCGAAGAACATCTGAGACGAACCTTTCCATCGGGGGCCTTGCTTTTCTTCATCTGAAACCCCCCCCCCCCCCTCCTCCAGGATGCGAAACGCTACCTGAACACCTGGAGTCGCATCTGCATCCCAACCCCTCCGGGTACAACCATCCACTATCTGCGGGTAGATTGACGCTGCCCAATCACGCACTTCTCGGTCTTTTATTGCGTCACTTGAGATGAATGGATAGGGCTAGATGGGACGTTACTACTGCAAGGGCGGCTGTCGGCAGCCACTTGTCCGTTCTCACTGTGCGAGGCTTCCACCCATGCGACACACTCGACCCTATTGCTCAGTTGGAGATGGACGATAGATGTAAGAAAAAGCAAAACCATCACTCTCAAATCTCTTTCTTTTTTTTCTTTTTTTTTTCTTTTTTTTCTTTCAAGACCATTTGCATTTTTGCGGCGCGAATTTGTCAGGGTGTTACATCTGCGTTATACACACAGACACTTGGGTTGTAAGGCACCGCATCTAAAGCGTAGATCAGACGCAATATAAGTCCGGGCATTATGCAAGCCGCACCTTTCATCCTATCAACAGCAAAAGCCTTCTCCTTGGATCAGTCAACGCATTTTAGGTTGACTTGGCATTTTAGGCAAGTGCGGCGGCTCTGCGCGTGCCAATGGCTGACGCTGTTTTACAGCCACCGCAAGGTGAGCCTTCATATCGGTTCGCACCTTATCCGAATTAAAGATTTCCGGGGAAGAAACTCTCCTGATACAGTCAAGATAGTCTGAATGTAGTCATTATGGTGAACCAAGGTGGGGAGGGGCTTCATCGGATGGAGGCTGTACCGTGAGATGGCATTGCAACCTCCAGCGCGGCAGGCCAGCAACCTATGGGGGAGCTGTTGACATGTTAGTGAGCTAGTTTTTCCTTGGCAAATAGATATGGGATTCTCTATAAAGGTAACCAGATCACGCCCTCTTTCGAAAAAACCTACTTCTCAACCACAAGCAGATCATCAACTTCCATCTTTGCCTTCTTACATTCTCTTAGAGGTCAGTCCAACTTGACAGGGTCACCCCCAATGAGATACCAGACATGTACTGACTGCGACTCACTTTTAGCTGTGCTCGAGTTCCATTACATTCCTTTTCTTTAATTCACCTGAACTTGCGGGCTGTGCTCCACGTTACTCCTACGCTCATTTTTTTTTCTTCACACAAAGCTTCCCATTCTTTTTTCAATCCGGACTCTTTCATTCACATTCCCAACATGAAGTTTTCTACTCTCGTTGCTGCTGCCTTTGGCGCCGTCGTCGCTGCCGCCCCGGCGCCTGCCTCAGAGCCCGCCGCCCTCGAGGCGCGCAAGTCGTTTGACTTTGGCCAGCTCAACAACCTGGTCTTCAAGCAGTCCGACTTCAACTACCTCCTCAACATCAACTCGCTGAACCTGAACCTCTTCCAGCAGCTGGGTCGCAACAACAACCTCAACGTCCTGCTCTTCCAGGACGTCTTCAACGTCAACAGCTTTGACCTCAACTCTCTTCTCCAGTTCCAGCAGCTCCAGACTCTGCTGGCGATTGCCGGAACGGGTGCTCTCAACGGCTTCGACCTGGGCGGCCTGGCTCTGGGAAACCTCAACCTCGGCCTGGTCGGCGGCATCGGCGGCGTTGACTTGCGTCAATTCGTCAACGCGGCCTCTATCCCCCAGATCGAGACCATTGCCAAGACGGGTATGTATTCAAGTATGTGGGGGTTGAGATGAATACTAATGCGAAACCAGTTTCCACCACCATCATTGCCTAAGTGATTCCGGCATTACAGTTACCAACAAGGGTGGCTGTGTTGAGCTACACAAGATGGTAGATATTTGGGTTCTAGTTATTTCGCCGTTTGTGCCGTCTTATTAGATTGTTAATGAATATCTGGATTCTTCAAACTTTGGCGTTTATTAAGCTACCATTCACTGTCCGGCGAAACAATGCCTACATGTCTTCCACAGCGGGTCGTATTTTGACTTTAAGGGCACTTGCACCGACGGCCATTCATTTCACAGCGACCAACTGTACAGCAGGCATCTTGTGTCTATCTATGAATGTTACTCTTCAGCCCTTGAGCTTGATTACTCTATGCTATTCAGACTACAGCTACGTTGGACAAATTCCAAGCCTTCCGAGGACGATGGGCGGAAATCACGACTGCACATGCTTGAGATCGATCCATATAGAGCTGGCTCGGTGATTTACACGGTTCCTCTCGCTGCGGGTTGAGGGCTAGTTTGAGCACAGAGTCTAGAAGACCGTGGAGTAGCATCTGATGATCATCGCCAACTTATCGGCATGGTATCATTACCCGCATCGGACATCAATCATCGCAATCAAAACCAGGGCTGCGAATTTTATTCCAGTGGTAACCCGCGTTTTGCCGTGGCGTATCCTCGGGGGGCTAGCGACCTACCAACCTCGCTGTGCCATTCTGCCCTTGCGGATAGCTGCATCAAGCCTGATAGGATGGTGCTACGGGCATCAGTTAGTACTCATGTGAATGGCTGACTTTGTGTGGTCGGCCTGGTCAAGGTGCCGAGTCCTTGCTCACGCCTTTTTCCAACGTTGTGAAACATGACAGAATTGTCAAGGCAGTCCGCCTTGGCGTCTCCTCGCCTGAAAACGAGCTCCAGATTTTGGTCTGTTGTTCTCGCGACCGTACCCAAAATCGTCTCCTGTGGCGCGCACAGGGCTCCATCAAGCCCACGGCAGTTGTGAATCCGGCATTGTGCTCAAAGGTCCTCGTCGCAAAGATCCAACGAGCCGAACCAAGAAGCATGTCTGTTGGCGCGATTGACCAGGGGCCGCTCCACGGGCAGAATACGGGTCGTCAAGTCGTACGTTGGCGCCATGATGTGCAGTGCCGCCTGTGAGAGGACGTACTGGTACACGAGAGCGATGTTCGGAAAGTGGCGTGTTTCTAAAGACTGCCTCACGTAGCACTACTTTGCTCGCTCCAAGACAGGACCGGTCAAAAATGAGCAGGGGCATTTCGTGGAAAGAATAGACCCGAATTGATCATGCCTCCAGGAGGATAGAGTTGTCGATGCACGGCAAACGGTTCTCGGTATGTGACAGCCTGCTGTGGTGAGCAACAGGCCGTCTTGTCAGCATGTGTGAGCCTCGAGGAGAAAATAGTACTCTGTAGTTTACCAAGAATGGGCAAGCCGGACAGCCGATTTCAGTGAACCAACCCATCCTGGTCTCTTGGTCCCAAGAACTCGGCCTGCTAGATTTCTCCGAGGGTCCCCTGTCGATCCACTGCCGCTTTTGCCATTTATTACCAGTCACTGATTATCCTTTTACCATTCTCGCGTCATCGGTTAATCCGCCTCAATTGCAGCTCGGGAAGTGAATACGGGATACCAGTACCGAGTACACAGCACTGCCGCGTAGGACCAAGTTTCTATTTGGGGAGTCGACGGCTTGGCTCATTTCTGCCCTGCTGCTCGGTGGCTGTTTATTAGTGATGACTGGTAGACCCCTTGCGCCACCGCCTAGACAAGTGAATGATGGTCCGCCGCTTTGTCCACCGCCAGGGCTCCAGACTTGCAGTCAAGAAGCAAGAGCTATTCCCATTGTAAAATCGCCAGATTATATCTACTAGTCTGGCCGCCCATCCCTGCCCCTCAAAATCAATTCTAACCCTCACCTACCCTTTCACCCGACTCTTGTTCCTCTTCTTTCTTTTTCTTTTTCTTTCTAGACAAGGCAATCATAATTCATTGGTGTTTCTGTCCTAGCCCAAAATCAAAAGCAAAACAGCACACACGTCTCGACGTTGGTGGCTGGGCATCGCGTGCTCACCTCACCTACCGTACCGACACTAAACTGGGCCATCTCCCTCGACCGCCAGCACATTTGTGTCCTACGTCGACAGCTTCCCCCCCGAACGCAAAAACATGAACGCCTGCTTTGCGACTTTGCAGCATCAGATTGGAAGAGGAGCTGCCGTGTCTGTCGATTAGCTCTTGACCGTCGACTCTGGCCAAGATGCTCAAGTCCGAGGGCGTCGCTGGCGAGGACAGCACCAGCTACTTCACCTATCGGCCACTCTCCAACCTCCCCACACCGCCTCCCACGGCGAGGCAGCCTCGCAGCACCACAGCGAGCTATGCCAACGATCACGGCGAGGCTCTGCCCGCAATCTATCGAGGTAGGCCAATTGGTTTCCATTCTCGACTTTGCGCTCGCGTGTGCTGGCATTTTTTGCCCACCCCCCCTTCCGTCGCCTGCAATGCCATGCATACATGTACTTACCCACGTCTCCATCAACAGGGCCGGCAATTCATCTTGTCAATTTGATTCCCTCGACCGCGTCTCTCGCCTCCGCCTCGACGCACCTGGTCCAGTCCATCCTCGGCAGGGCCAGCCTCCCCCTCGAAACGATTGCGCTGGCCGTCTGCATTCTCGACCGCCTCGACGCAAAGTTTGGTCGCAAATGGCGACTCACATGCCCTCTGCGCCCTGGCAGCGAACCAGCTCCGGACACGCCACGACGGCAGGCGTTTGCGCATGCGAAGCGACACAGCCTGCCGGTCACGCCGCAGCAGCCGGACCAGGCGGCCCGCCGCCCGCCTCAGCTCCATATCGACTCTGTGCAGCCAGAGGTCATTGTCCTCGCCGCGCTCGTCATTGCCGACAAGTTCACCCAAGACTGCGAGCAGTCCACGCAGGCCTACTGCGCGGCGTGGGGCCGCGGCCTCTGGTCGTCTGAGCAGCTCAACGCCACGGAGCGCGCCATCATGGAGAGCCTCGACTACCGCATCATGCCGCTCTGCGCTGATGACTGCCTCACGGATGCCATGGTCGACATGCAGCTCGCCGGACAAGACTACTGCGCCTGGGACGCGGCCGAGCCGTCCCCGCCGCACAGCGACGACGGGCACGGCTGTCAAGGCCACGAAACAGGCAATTTTGTCTCTGGCCACTCTCGCTCAAAGACCATGGTGCCTGGTGGCGCGATGACAAGTGCATCCGTCGGCCTCGGTCTCGGCTGGGCGACTGCCATGTGAGTTTGGTGTTTCTGCGAGGCTTGCTTTCTTTCTTTGCGTGGCGTTGTGAGCATGTTGCAGGTTGCAAGCTGTTTGTGCCTGCTAAACTATACCCGCCGGTGAGCCGTGAGCTCTGCCGGCACAATCAAGCAGGTTGCGCGAGTGTTGCCATTAGTATCTAGATTCCGTGGTAGATTCTACAGTCTACTCTAATGTTGATTACTTAATTACGATATCTAGATTCAATTGTCCCAGAAGATATATCTAGAAGATCACTCGTTGCGCCGCACTTTGTGAATAGCGATAAGATTGGACATGACAAAAGTCCCTGTAATACAACGTCATGCCTGTCAAGTGCTTCTACGGGCTCAGCCTGCTCAGCACCCATTCACCATTTTCATCTTCCCGCTCATACACGAACCGGTCATGCAGCCTGCTGTCACGACCCTGCCAAAACTCCACCCTGGTCGGCACGATGCGCAGCCCGCCCCAGAACTCGGGCACCGGAATCGCGTCCTGGCCCTCGAACCGCCTCTCCGTTTCCGCCACCCAGCCCTCGAGCTGGGCGCGGCCGTCATCATCATCATCATCATCATCATCATCACCGCCGCCGCCGCCGCCGCCGCCGCTTCCCTCGCCCTGGCCCGTCGACGGCGCCAGCACGACGCTCTGCCGGCTCGACCACGCGCCGATGCGGCTGCCCCGCGCGCGCGTGTCAAAGTAGGCCTGACTCTCCGCGCGCGACAGCCGCGCCGCCACGCCCTCGACGCGGACCTGCCGCTGCAGAGCCGGCCAGTAAAAGCACAGCGCGGCGTGCGCGTTGGTCGCCAGGTCGGCCGCCTTGCGCGACGTGCCCAGGTTGGAGTAGACGACCCAGCCGCCGCGCGCGTCGAGCTCCTTGAGGTACACCATGCGGGACGACACCCGGCCCGACGGCAGCGCCGCCGTCGACAGCGTGCACGTCTCGGCGGGCGCAGCGGCGCTGCCGGCGGCAGCGTCCCCCTGCTGGCGGATGGCCGACTGCGCCGCGGAGAACCACGCGTGGAACTGCGGGATGGGCGAGGCGCCGTCGAGGTCGGCGCGGGAGAGCGTGCCCAGGGTGAACTGCGCGGCCTGAGCGCCCTGGGTGCCGGAACCTCCGGGGGCGACTATATTTTTGCAGTGTTGGTATTGGAGATGGCATCTCATGGATAATCCAAAGACATACAGATAAGCTTATCGCCTTGCGGGGGATGCAGCGCCATTCTGGCAGAGATGGAAAAGGCGCGAGCAAACGATCGGATCATGTACGTAGTCGAGGCTCCGGCACTGGACAGCAATGTCTCGCCGTCTCTTCAGCACAGATGTGTGGCTTTGGAGGCAGAGATGAAATTCCTTGCACAAAGATAATGGGCTTGGTCAGAGTTGTTGTAGTAGATGGACCATGACCACTGCCAGCCAGCCTTGTAGTTATGACCACTACCTATGACGAGAGGGTGGGTCGAGTCGTGTGAGCCCAAATGATGGGTGCAGAGCCACGCCAACACCTGACAGTCCGTGTCACCCAAGATGTAGCCAAGAACGGGCCGTTTATATGTATATAGTATAATTGAATTGTAATAATGTGTTAATGACTCATTACACAATCATACAAGTATAAATGAACAGTCGGCTGAACCAAACAGTAAATAGTTCTATATATACACCAATGCTGATAATGCAAATACTTCCTGCCGTGTGCCCCGAGACTCATACCCTTTCAATTCCACTGTATAATCTCAGAGTCTGGCCAATTCAGTTCATCAAGCTCCCAGCCTGCCCTGACGCCGTTTTTAATCCAAGAGAGAAAGTCAAAAACACCGCGTAATAAACCGTACAGAGCGCTCGGATGCACATGGTTTCGCTTTTTACAAATGTCTTGCTCATATGCAAGAAAAGGGCGAATCATTCACCCTCTGTGCTGTCTTATCTTTATGCCATCTCGTCACCACCTGCGGCTAGCTCACCTGTGGCGGTGGAGCATTCGGTATCTGCGGTGTCTTTTGTGGAATTGGGCTGCCTTGAAAGCCGGCTGCGTTGCCGACTTTCTGGCCGTGTTGTAACCGAGCAGCAGACTCTTTCTTGAAATCAACGCCTGGGTAGGCCGCTTGTAGACGGCGGTACAAGTCTTTGATGACTTTGTCTCTTTCTTCGCGGTCAGTCGCAGGATCGACTTTGGTGTCAGATCCTTCCGGAGCCATTGGTTGCGCTCGAGGCCTGAGAGACAAATTCAATGGCGGTGCGGTCATAAAGCCGGGATAAGGCGCGCCCTTGGTTTCCGTTTTGCGATCGGCTTGTGCGGCCATGAATGAGAGATTCGCTTGCAGGCGGCGCATACAGCTATGGTAAAAATGTGTTAGTTTGGTTGACACAATGTTCTGGCCAAAGTAATTCCACTCACTGGACATAGTCTTGCTGAAACAATGTCTCTTCTTCTGTCGGCTTTCCTCCTGCGTTGCCATTCACCGCTGCTTCCTTCTTGAGCTCTGTTTGCGTCGTCTGCAGAAGAATGACTTCGTATAGCAGCTCGTGGTTGATGTCGAGCAGCAGCGCAAACCGTTCCTTTTCGCGTGATTCGGAGGCCGGGCTCAAGGGAGGCGCGCTAGATGCTGCACTTGCATTAGCTCCCTGGTTGCCAGGAAAAGTTGGTGTCTGAGGTGTCGCAATGGCTGCTGGCTGTTGCATTTGCTGCTGGTGCTGTTGAGGTTGTTGCTGCATCTGGCTGCCTGGCTGCGGGGTACCCTGGGGCATTTGATGAGGAGAGAATTGAGGCTGTCCAGGCATCTGTCCGGCAGGACTGTTCTGCGCGGCGCTCGGTGGTCTTTGCGGCGTGCCAACCTGGCTCATGTTGGCTTGTTGGGAGTGTTGTTGCTGTAGCTGCTGGCTGTGATGCTGTTGAAGCTGCTGATGTTGGTGATGCTGCTGCTGCGCTTGGGGGTTTGGGTGCTGTTGTGGCTGTTGGTGTTGTGGATGCTGTGGGTGCTGCTGTTGCTGCTGTTGCTGCTGCTGTGCCTGTTGCTGCTGTGCCTGTTGCTGTTGCGCATGTTGCTGCTGCGCATGCTGCTGCTGCTGCGCCTGTTGCTGCTGAATATGCTGTTGTTGCTGCTGCAGGCGTTGTTGGATTATTTGCTGAGCTTGTTGCTGTGTCATTCCTTGTTGATTCATCGGAAAGCCCTGCATGCCACCCATCATGTACTGTTGCTGGGCAAAGTTCTGCGGCACTTGTCCATACTGCTGGGGGGAGAATTGTTGCTGAAATCCGGTCACTGTTGAACCAGGTTAGAATTACAGATGCAGACAGTCAGCATAGGCAAGGGTGGAGGCTCACTTTGTCCGTTAGCAGCCATGTTGGGCATGCCAGGGTTCTGCATCATGCCTTGCGGGGCTCCAGCCATCATCTGAGGGTTCGCAGCAGGGTTGAAGCCTCCCCCCTGGGGAGCCATGCCGGAAAATTGTTGTTGATTGAACATCATCTGCTGCTGTTGCTGCTGGTTAGGCTGGGCCCCTGCTTGCTGGTTATTGAACTGGGGCCCAGCGTTGCCATAGCCGCCAAACTGTCCTTGAAACATGGCGAATCTGGTCGCGCGCGTGCAGCGACGTGTCGACTAGACAGTGAAGAGAGATGACTCGAGCGTGACGGAAAGGGGGTTTATCAGTGACGCCGATCGCTGCCGAAGGTTGCGACGCGTTGTAGCGGCAATTGGCGCAAGACGGGCAATTGACGGAGCGTGGAACAAGAAAATGAGCGTATAATTATTCTTGCGGCTTCCAGAGACCGTAGAGGAAGCCGGCGTTACCTGCTGCGCAATTGGAGCTGGACGTGGCGTGGACGTCTGGGAAGCGAGTCTTGGGACGGCACTCTCGATGGGGCGCGAGACTGAGCTATATGGGGGTGGAAGTTTTGCGCCGGGCGCGCGTCGGGGGTCGTTGCGATTACGAGAATTTTCGTCGGTCTCTTGCTAACCGAAAAAAAAAAAAAGACAGCCGATGCGAGGTTGCAGGGCTCAAAGATGGCTGCAGAATTTAGTCTCGGCAATGCGCCCGATGCCCGCAAGTCGATGGTCGGCCGGTGATGGTGTGGTTGATGAGAGAGCAAAGGTCTGGGCTGGCGCTGGCTGAATCGGAAAGCGGAGAAGGTTTTTGCCGCCGCCTTGTTCGCCGCGTCCGTCACAGCGCTGCTGGGCCATAACTACTCTCTTGCTGTGCGAGCCTACCCTTGACCTCGGCACAGACATGACCATCATGATGCCAGCGCCAAAGACGAGAATACGCTCTCGGATGGTAGAGAATGTGAGCTCAAATCACGGAGAATTACACAGGTGCCAAACGAACCATGTCAAATCTGCTGTGTTTGACGGCCACCGCGCGCTCCGACGTGACTGAGGTGTCCTGGCCCCACCACCTGCAGGTCACCGCGTGGTCTTGGCCACCTTGCTTTCGTACTGATCTTGCCATGTTTCATTAAAATTTATTATATACCCAATGCCCCAGAATATGCAAAAGATGGCCCGTGTACTCATATTAGACGTCGCAGCCGTACGTAGTGGCGTATCTAGAAGTTCCCCCAACCGCCAACACAAATTCATTCGCAACAACCCTCATGGTTCTTTCAGAGGGATGCAGCATGTCGTACCTAAATACCAGTGTAAAAACGTGGTCAGTTCATTGTTCAAACTCTAGCAATATCTATAGACGTACCAGAGAAAGCTTGATTCGGTCAAATTGGAATACTTGCAGTTGCTCTCAGCATCGCAAGTTTTGTATGACGAGGTAATGTTCTGCGGCGACGAAAGATATTGCCCAGGATCGGCATGAATATCGTTGAAAATCGAATGAGCGTCAAACAATGTTATGCTTGCGCCAGGCCAGCGTTTTTCCACCAGGAGATGGAATGGCGCCGTGTAGTCAAACAGGTCGTTCACAGTCTGACTGTACTGAAACATCTTGTGCTGGTAATCCGATGTATTGTACTGTGACTTTGTCGGCCAAACCGGATTATTTTGTGCGCCTCCGTTCCCAAAGCTCGCATAGGTAGGCGTCTTCTCCAGCGGCACAACGTTCATGACCACGAAGCGACGACCTCCAGTCTTGTATATGCGATCAAATGATTCCCATACACACCCAACGAGGTCATCGAGAACGGTCCCAGGCCTGTTTCGGTCGTAGAGGAAGCCCTCCACGCCCAAATCGTTGGTGCCAATCCACATGGCATACACTGTATTGTTTGGTTGCCGGTTGGGATAGAGCGACGCAAAGGCCAAATCTGCCTCAAAGGCAGGAATTTCATACTCGAGAACGGTTGGTATCGCGCCAGGTATGACCCGTGCTGGCTGCGTCGCAATCTTTTCTGAGCATGTAGAGCCGGCGACTGCATAGTTGTAGTATCGAGAACCCGTCATGTTGACCACCATTCTTCCCCAGGCAATGCCACCATCCGCCGTCGTATTGAGCGGCGGCAAAAGCATACCCGCCGGCGGTACATGGCCGTATTTGGCGAGATAAAGGGCTCTCGATTCATCCGTATAGCTGTCTCCAAACGTGACCAGATTGTCCATTGGCCCAAGGCTGGAAGCAAGAGCCACACAGATGGCCGCACTCAGCGCCACCCACCTCGACATGCTCATCATATTCACGGTTGTCGGAGGAACAAATGCTGCTGACGCCAGAACCAGTGACTAACAGACAAAGCACACAATACTGGTGAGAGTGGGACGCGCTCGGTGCAAGGCATGTCCAACCTTTTATCAAACTGCTCGCAACGGGCCGGAAGATGCACGGATGAAGAGGCTCAGCAAAAATCGAAAGATACGCATTGTTTACAGGTCGGGTTGCATCCAAGACGGCTCCCTTCAGACTCTCGAGCTCGCTTGGGCACTAATGTGGCACCAAAAAAGCAAGCACGACTAAGTCTCCGACAGGCGAACTGAGCGTGCCCGAGCTCAGGGCTGGATATCGGAAATGAACAAGTAAAGGGATAAAAATAAATTTAGTCCCGAGTCAGCTATTCTATCGGGCAACGTGCCGTGGTTTCCGGAGGCTGACTTTTCCTCTGGCAGCTCTCCTTGGCAAAAAGATGACCACGTCGGACTCGCAGCCATCCTGACGCAACAAAAGCAAGACTAGCAGCGCCTTTATGCAAGCTCGACATCATCCCGACCAGCGTCATCATACTTTTTCCCACGCCGCAGTAGCCTAGTCCCGTCCTCGTGCTGGCACTCTGTCTCGTCACCGCTAGCTGCAGTGTTGTTAGCCGTAGCCCGCAATGATCGACGACCCGCAGATCGGCTGCAGGATGCTCACCATAAATGTCCGCCTCGTCTTTTACCGCCAAGTGCGCAAAGTTGGAGACGCCCTGGTAGATGATGGACAAGAGCTGCGCCAAGGCAATCATGAGTGGCATGAACTGGCCCGGGTCCTTTAATGAGTGGACACTTGTGATGTTGTTCCATTTAAGAGTCATTTCGACAAAGGCAATGACACCTATATTGACGGAAATCTCAAAGGCCCTCGACTTGTCGACGCTCATAGTGTCATCACGGAAGTGGCCGCGATCGTCGGCATCGTCCTCACGGGAAGGCTCCTTTGTCTGGCCGCGAAGTCGCTGGAACAGCCAAAGCGAGTATTGCAAGAAAACTACAGAATAACCTGTCGCCGAAGCGTCAGCAGGTGTGCGTCGCATCTGCCACGGGCACATGATGCGGCTACTCACCAAAAATGTACATGACGGCCGCAATCGCCGCGCCAAGCGCCGTAATCACAGCAAAGACCTTGTTCATGGTTCGGAACCAGCCCCAGAGGCTGACCTTGGCAAAGAAGAAGACCTTGTCGTCTGCGCAGGGCGAGTGGCCCAGGACATCCATTCCGTACCACCAGAACCAGACAAAGAGCGCAGACAGCCCGCAAAACTCGACGGCAAAGACGATGCCGAGAACGAGACCCATTTGGCTGATGGAGCGACACGAGCCCACCTGTGCCAGCAGCAGGGCAATCATGGGTGCAGCCTCGACGGCGAGAATCTGCTTGTTGACAATGAGTTTGACGAGGACGCTGCTGACGGCGAGAATGAAGATGACGACGCTCTCGCCCAGCCAGTCGTCCTGGCGCAGCACCAAGCTTAGCAGCCCGGATATCTGCACCGCCAGCATCTGGATGTAGATGCCGATGCGGATGCCCAGGCCGTACAAGTCGGGCCGGCCTGTGACGGGGCAGGTAAAGTCGTCGCGCTCCACCAGCGCGTTGAGCGTTTCGTTCAGCATGGCCGGCGCGTATGCCGTCCGCGCCCGGCGACGATTCGGAAAGTGGTAGGTTGAAGCAACGAGCGAGGTCAGGGGCGTGCGGCAACAATTGCACCGTCACGACCCAGAACAGAGGAGCTTAGTCGTGACAAGCGTCTGCTGCCTGCATGGAATTGGCAATGAGCTTCATTTTAGCACCAAAGAGACTGCGGCCAAGTTCCGCCTTTATGACGAGAAGGCGACGCAAAGGCAAACTTCTGGGCGCCAACCAAAGTGCGGCTGAACCAGCATCAGTAGCAGATGTCGATGGCGCAGCCTCAGCCCCCTGCACCATGGCGGACCCCTTAAACGCAGCCAGCCTGGAGGCAACTTGGCTGACTCGAAGGCTGACAGTTGGGTGTAACTACCTGATGCGTTCCAACTAGTTACTCTCTATATTCTAGACTTCCTCGAGGCCGAGGCTCGTTGCACAGTCACAATTATTAGCGAGTGCCTGTGTACAACCCACGCACAGCGTCGATCGCGGCTGCAGACTGCTGGCATCTCTCACCGAGTCAATGCAATTGACCCCCAATAATGCCCAGCCATTGGGCGCTAACAGGTGACCATTCGCCATTCTACGCCACGGAGGTAACCTGTAACTGCAAGGCTCACCGTTGTGGGAGGTAGGGCGGGACGTCCCGCTCCACTGGGAAGCTAACAGCAATAAGCTGAGAGTTGTTAGTCTGTGAGGCTGAACAGCAGAAGCTGTATATTGGAACATGGGCTCCGGGTGCTGTGAAATATCACATGGCTCCCTCCTCTGGCCCAGTCGGAGCGCCTCTTGACATTAGACAATAGTCTTTGGCCCCTCCTTGCGTGTAGACGCCAACCCGCGAGCTACACCACAGCAACCAAAACTCACTTG
The DNA here is from genome assembly GCA_030783385.1 of Akanthomyces dipterigenus. Lineage (NCBI taxonomy): Eukaryota > Fungi > Ascomycota > Sordariomycetes > Hypocreales > Cordycipitaceae > Akanthomyces > Akanthomyces dipterigenus. The sequence continues at coordinate 13,285 of JARJRE010000649.1, read as the reverse complement.
TAAGCGAAACCCCCGAACAATCGACGACCCTGCCACACCGCAAACGACCAGGCGACAAGAGAAAGCAACCATGCTCGGGGCGCGCGACGACGGCGGCTGCACCTACGACGGCAACTCGGACCTGTACGGCGTCGGCGTGCGCGTCGGCCTGTACGCGCAATGGATCGCGACGCTGCTCTCGACCGTCTTTGAGCCGCGCACCGAGGCCAGCCTGCGCACCACCAACCTCATCATCCAGCTCGCCGTCTTCATCGGCCTCTGCACCGAGAGCGCCGGCGCCACCACCACCTCCACGCCGGCGCCGCACCCGTCGGCCGCCGTCATCACCCAGTTCCTGCTCTGCGGCTCCCTCTCCAGCGTCACCGGCGACGGCGTCGGCCACCTGCGCTCGCTCTCGGGCGCCGCGCGCCTCTTCTTCTACACGGCCCTGTCCGCCTACGGCTGCTGGTTCTGGTTCGCGGGCATCGACGTCATGGGCACGGCAAGCAGCAGCAGCGGCGGCGGCGGCGGCGGCTGCCGCGAGGTGGCCTTTTTCGGGCGCGCCACGTTTGACGGCTGGTTCCGCGTGCTGGGCAAGGTCTTTGCCGTGCTGGGGCTCGTCACCTGCGTCGCGCTCCTCGCGTACTGGGCGCGCCTCACCGTGGCGCGCTTCCGGTCGGGCTTGGAGAGCGGCATCGCGGCGAATGCGCACGCGACAAGGGGCCGGCCGCGCATCGAGCTCGCGCTGCTGGTGCTCTCGGCGGGGCTGCTGGTGCTCTCGGCCACGGTGGTTGAGTATCTGATTCGTGAGAATGGCGTGCAAAAGGTTGGCCGCGCCGACCTGGACTCGGTCGGGCAGCTGATTCCGCTGATTGCGGGCTCCATGGGTGCGGCGCTGGTGGTGTGGCGGATTGTGATGCATGGGCAGCTTTTGAAGAAGCGTTGTCTATTTCTCTTTGGCTTTCATTTGTAAGAGTCGGGCTGAAGAAGCGATGCCTATTTCTCTTTGACTTTCATTTATCAGAGTCGGGCTGTGTTTGTCGCACCGCATCCTCCCACCACCTTCAGCATTAGCGATTGATTTGGATGCAATTTTTTTTTTCAGATTTAGCGTAGAATTAGACACGTCGACTGAAAAGAAGCTCATTGGATCATACGAACCGTGATGGACATCTTAATACCACTACCCGCTGGCGGAGCTGTGACTCTCAAGCTCCAACCCCACTAACGCACCAGGAAGCCCCGCGGTGACAAAGCTCTCCGGGTTCGGCGCCGCCAGCATCATTCAACCTCAACTTTTTTCCACACTCGGGCTGTTGTCGACAAAGAGTCACCTCGTTGACACAATCACGCTTGAACATAAAAAACATTCCTCGCAAGCCAACTATCTGCGACAGAACGACGAAATTAGACGCCAATTGCCATCACACGTCTGCGAGAGATAAAAAAACCTCGACAGCTCGCCGCCCCTCCATCATCACCATCACCGCCGCCACCATGCCGGCCTTTAACCTCGCGACCTGCGCGCGGCCCAACATTCTCGCTCTCGAGCCATATCGCTGCGCCAGAGAGTAAGTGTCTTCTCAAACCTCTTTGTGCAGATCAATCTAATCCCGCGCGCACAGCGACTACAAAGACGACGGCACCAACATCCTCCTCGACGCCAACGAAAACGCCTTTGGCCCATCCCTCCCGTCCAGCATCTCCTCCACCACCTCCCCCGCCTCCTCCATTATCGACTGGCTCGGCCTCCACCGCTACCCGGACCCCCACCAGCGCGACCTCAAGCAGCGCCTCTGCGCCCTGCGCAACACCCACGCCCACACGCCCAAGACGCTCACGCCCGACCACCTCTTTGTCGGCGTCGGCTCCGACGAGGCCATTGACGCGCTCCTCCGCTGCTTCTGCGTCCCCGGCCGCGACCGTATCCTCACCTGCCCGCCCACCTACGGCATGTACGCCGTCTCCGCGCAGGTCAACGACGTCGCCCTCGTCCGGGTGCCGCTGCGCCCCGCCCCCAGCTTCGCGCTCGACGTTGCCGCCGTCGCCGACGCCCTCGCCGCGCCCGGCAGCGCCACCATCAAGCTCGCCTACTTTTGCTCCCCGGGCAACCCGACCGGCGCGCTGCTGCGCAAGGCTGATATTGAGCAGATCCTCGCCCACCCGACGTGGAACGGCGTCGTCGTCGTCGACGAGGCCTACGTCGACTTTGCCCCCGACGAGGCCTCCCTCGCCGAGCTCGTCACCGAGCACCCCAACCTCGTCGTCATGCAGACCCTCTCCAAGGCGTTTGGCATGGCCGGCATCCGCCTCGGCGCGGCCTTTACCTCGCCCCCGATCGCGCAGGTCCTCAACAACCTCAAGGCCCCGTACAACATCTCCAGCCCGACCAGCGCGCTGGCGTCGGCGGCTGTCGGCGCCGAGGGGCTGGCCGTCATGCGGGCCAACCGCGCCAACATTGTAGCGCAGCGTGACCGGTTGGTGCGTGAGCTGCCTGCCATTCCCGGGGTCGGCAGACTGCGTGGCGGTACCGAGAGCAACTTTTTGCTATATGAGATGCTCAACGCCGCCGGTGAGCCGGACAACGAGGTGGCGCACAAGGTCTACTCGGTGCTGGCGGAAAACCAGGGCGTCGTCGTTCGCTTCCGCGGCAAGGAGCATGGCTGCCTGGGGTGCCTGCGCATTACTGTCGGAACAGACCAAGAGGTTACCCGTTTTCTATCCTCACTGAAAGACGTCTTGGCGAAAACGAGAGGCCAATGATTTGTTCGTAGAGGACAAGACGTGGCACGATATGCAAGCGGATTGGTAATATAACTAGATTTTATAGATGATGTGTAAATATCTGTTGATGCTCGTTTGCGGCAATTTATGCCAAAACAATACACTTTTCGTCATGCCTATCCAAAGAGTCGCCTCTACCAATCAAGGTTGCCACGCATCGTGGGCCTCTAGTGCTGCCATGTCATGAGCGCGATGATGCATGAAAACTCCTTCCAAACATTGGAGAATAAGAGACCAATTATGCAAATATAAAAATGAAAATCATAAATCATAAAAAAAAGTCATCAAAACTGTTAGTACTACATCCAAAGACCGAGTCGTTTATGCCAGCCAGTTTGCCAGGACCGAGGCAAAGGCGACAGCCACAGCAACGGAAACGTGGTTGGTATAACCGGTGGTGGCAGCGGACTCGTCGGTCGGAGATGGCATTGTAGCTATACTGTGTGTTAGACCAGAAGAAGGCAGCCCGGTTCCGGGATAGGATTGGTTGGGCATAGAGAAGAAGGAGGAGATGGAGTGGTGCGACAAGGGCGAGGATGTGTAGTATGTTGAGCAGGGTTCGGAAGTGGGCGCGAGAGTGAGGGTAATGTCGGTGGCGGTGGTGGACTCGGAGGCGGTGCAAGACGGGCAAGACGTTGTTGGCAACTCACTAGTTTCAGTGGTCAAAGTCTCGCTGCTCTCGCTCGAAGTCGGGGTCTCAGTCGGGATCTCGGTTGAAGTCTCAGTCGTGGTGGAGGTAGGGGTTGTTGACGTGACAAAGGTGGTTGATTCGGAGCTAGAACTCTCCGAGGTGGAAGTCGTGGTGCTGGGAGCTTCCGACGTCGACAAACTGGTGGGCTCAGGTGCAGAGGTGGGCTCAGGTGTAGAGGTGGGCTCAGGTGTGGACGAAGTAGTGGTGGGCTCTGGAGTAGAGGTAGGAATATCAGAAGTGGTCGTCTCGGTGGATGTGGATGATGTGGTTGTAGGTGTAGGTGTAGGTGTAGGTGTAGGTGTAGGTGTAGGTGTGGATGTAGAGGTAGAAGTACTGGTAGGTGTAGGGGTTTCGGTCTCGGTGGATGTGCGCATCTCAGACGTACTAGTTTCCGTCGGGGTAACCGTCGTCGAGGTAGAAGCTGGAGCATCGGTTCGGTTGGGGTCAACAGCCGCAAAGTTGGCATCATAGTTTCGGGCGATGCCTCCGCCCTGCATGGGAGGAGCAGCCGAATCGATGAGGAGACCTTGCACGGCACCAAGAGCATTCATCTGGGGGCCCAGGTTGGTCTGACCGTCGAAGCTGCCAGTGGACCACTTCATGCCGCATTCCGTGTTGGACTTGCCGCCCTGGCAAGACTGGGCCGCGGCCTTGGCGGTGGGAATGAGCCATTCGGCAACCTTGGAATGGAGAGCAGGCTGCATCACGGCACTCTTCCACATCAGGTCGGCCAGGTAGCCCTTGAAAGTGCTCATGTCGGCATTGCCCTTGAAGCAAGAGTCGATGGGTTCGCAAGCGCCCTCGTACATGACATCCTTGCTATCACCATCTTTGTGGAAGAACCAGCTAGCGCCGTCGAGAAGCTTCTCGGAGCGGTCAGACCATTCGGACTTGCCAGTGTGATTGGCCAGGACGGCAGCACCGTACAGGTAGATGCCACTAAGATACGTGTAGGAAGCTCCGTTGGGCTTTTGGCACTGATCGCGAATGTCGACGCCGTCGTAGATGCGGTAAAGGTCGTGATCGATCAAGTTCTTGTCCCAAGACCAGTCCCAAATCTTTTGCGCCCACTGAGCGTATTGGTCGTCGTTGGTGGCGCGAGCGAGACGGGCAGCGAGCTGGAAGAAGCCGCCGTTGCTAATGGTGTTTTTGTAGTTGAGGCCGTTGGGATTGCTTTCGAGAATCTGCCAAAAGACGCCACCATCGCAATGCTTGGTGTCCCACTTGGACTCGAGCCATTTGAAGACGTTTTTGCTAATGTCAAGCCATGAGGGAAGGTCCTTGTTGGGCTGGGGAAAGTTGTTCTCGGCGGCCGATAGGACAGCGTTGCCCCAGAAGAAGAGATCGTCGTTGCCTTCTTCGTCGGCGTGCTCGGGAGGCAGGAAGTTGTTGTCGGGGCCGAGGTTGACCTTGGCGAGGAGCGCATCGAGGACGACGTGGTTGTAGCTGGGGTCTTTGGTCACATGATAATAGTCAATCATCATGCCCCAGAGAGCACCAGCCACCCACCAGTAGTAAGGACGGTTGACATTTCCAATGGCTCTGGGCTCCGAGGTAGTGTTGCCCTGATAGTATGACATTGTATCGTGGGCAATGGTGGCGGCGACATTGCGGATGGACCCTGATGGCCGACGTGTTAGTGCAGGTTGGCGATGCTGGTTTGGAGGCGGACATACTGGTATCTTGAACATCGAGGTCCTTGGGCAGCATGACGGCGGCCGAGGCTGAGCCCAGCAACGGCAATATGGTAATGAACTTCATTCTTGAGACGAGAGACGACGTGTGCAGCGAGAGCGAGGTGTCAAGAGGAGTCTAGATAGGTAGCTCGCTCGGGTTGGACCGAACCAGGGCAAAGGATCCAATTGAGGAAGCAAGCAGAGAAAAGAAAATGTTGCAAAGAAGAAGAAGAGGTAGAAAAAGGAATTGAAATAATTCAATTGACACAATGCAGCACGCCCAATATGAACAATGGGGATTGGGTGAGCAGGTGTAATAGGCGCCGACCTAGAGCAGGGAGGAGCAGGCCTGTGAAACGGGCCAGCGGCAAGCAGATAAGTATGGACAGAAGAGAATATAGACAGGCGCACAGAGAATCAAGCAAAAGACAAGAGACAGATGCAAAATGGAGCAACCGAAAGCAAGCTCTTTATAATTGAAGCAAAAAAAAAAAAAGAAGACAAAGAAAAAGGTATCGACAAACTAGTAATAATAGATGGCAGGAAGTCGAAGGCTGGTGAATACGGCAGACCCGCCTGTAGGTAGCAAGGTTCGCTGCAAGGCTTGGGTGGAGGATAGACGACGTCGTAGATCAAAGGAGGTGGCAGGTCTGACAGGTGCGCGTGTGCTCGAATGGGATGAAATGATGAATTGCTTAAAAGAAGAATTCGGGACCTGTTTGATACGGAAACAACGAGAGCCAGTCGTTTGGAGCGCGGCCGCCACTCTTTTAAGGGAAAAAAAAAAGCGATGGAAGAAGCAAGAGTGGGAAACAGGGCCGATGGGCGGTTACAGGGTGTTCAGACTACGGGGCGGGGGAGTGTGTTGGACAAGAACGTGTGCGCAAAGTGGGCATGGGTTTGTTTGATTTTATCATTTTTATTATTCTACAAGCCCGTGCCTTTTTTTGTTCTTCTTCTTCTTCTTCTGGCAAAGCCTTGCTGGTCCCATGTCCGAGTCTATTGACTGGATCGAGACGAAAGAGGGGCCCGGATTGGCTGACCGTGCATTGGACAAAAGATGAAAAGCGACACGCCCAGATGGGCGGGCTCGTACTCGGTGGATACGGGAGAGGAGGGGCTCAGGCTTGACAGCTGAGCTAGGACTAGAGCAAAGTAATGATGTTTAAAAAAAAATTGAAAATTTTGTGAATAAAACTAATTAAAAACAGAGAGTGGTGAGAATAAAGAGGTGGTGAGAGAGAACGTGTGGGTGTGGTGCCTCGAAGCGATGGCACTGGCCTGGGCTTCTGCCGCCCCCAAAAGAAAGGATACCCCGACGTAGACTTTTGTTGACGCCAAGGGTGCAAGTGCAAATGCAAGTGCAAGCCCCCCGGCCCTCCAGTGAGACGGACTGAGTTTGATACGAGCAGCGGCTGGCGACCGACCAGTGGACGGGATGGGACAAGACCGAGAAGGGCGGGTGGAGTTTTGCCGGCATCGTTGACTCGTTGGGCCAGTGGGAGCTTTGTTGCCTTGGCTGGTCGTAAAGTGTAGATCTAGCTCGTCGCTGCCATGTTGGGGCGAAACCCGTCTGGGGGTGTGTGTATGGTTCCGTGACGTGCATCATCAGCGTAGCAGCTTGTGAGCAACTGAATGGACGATGGGCCCGCCCGCCAGCCAGCCCGTATGGTCTCGTCGGTGCCATCAACACAGAACCCTCCCCTCTACAAGTCATGATATCTGACAATGGTCGATTGTTCCTGAATCTGGACCCCTCCTTTTTTTTTTTAGTTTACATGTGTTTATAATACAATGGCTGTCAATCATAATGGCGGCAGAGAAGGCGATTCTTGGACCATGCCAGCCACTGTATTATCACCAGGAGAACCTATGATGTGTGGTGAGAGAGAGCCTTGTCCCGCCTCTTTTGTTTTGCAGTCCCACACACAGCCACAGGCGGCGGCAACATCCCCTAGCCAGTGGACAAGGCTGCCAGAAGACGCACTAAAAACCACCACAGGTCCACCAGTGACCGTACATATGTGCACTACTGGGCAGCAAGCGTCTGCTGGGTTGCTAGCCTTGCAACCTCGAGTGGCCGGGAGGGCCGGCGTCATCATCAGAAGTAGGCCGGGGCAGACGAGCACACGTTGGCTAGCAATTGTTTTAGTACGGATATGTGTCTACGGACAGGTAGGGAGAACTTGCCCGCCCGGACGCTACGCCTAGCTGGGCGCCAAAACGCTGCGAGCCCCGCCCCGGGCACGTCTACAGGGGGCAGCATCACTAAAAATACAGCAGCCTCTCCCTTGTCCCTTGCTAGGCCAGCCGCTGAGCCGCCTTTTTGTCGTCTTCTCTTCTGTCTCATCGTGAGACCCCGTTCAGTGTCGACACATCCCCCTACCTCTGTCATGCAACACGACGCCCAAACCGCCCGCGCGGCTCCCGTAGTATGTCGTAAAACGAACATGAGAAGCTTTTTCCAAGCAGAAACCCCCCAGTGCGCCTGGAAGGTTCCCCCAGCTTGAGACATCCACTGTCTGTGCCGCATGAGGAACAGTTGGAGAGGGCAACACATCCCGGTCGCCGTCTCGAAACACGACCGAGGCCGACTGCACCATGCGGCCGTGCCTCGATATCGGGGCCATCTGATCGTGTCACACAATCAATTCCGGGCGCTGATCTGGCCTGAAGAAAGTCTATTTTCACAAACGTCACTCTGTTACCCTCACATTTCTCTTGTGCTTTTTTTCTTCTCATGCTGCTGTTCATGTATCCTCTCTCCTCCGAGCCCATTGTCTCATCACCTCCTTGTAGCACAACTTGACTGCCCGTAGATGGTTGTCAAAACATCCGGCTTCGTCAGCCTTGAACATGGCCTTTTCAATTGAATTCCCCATTTTGTCCTAGCTGCTCGTTCAGTGTCTCTCTCTCCGGTCGCCCAACCCCCATATATTCGTACATCTCCCAGGCCAGCCTCGTTTCGCTCCACAAAGCAACCCCAGCTAGACAATCACTAGTTTCCCTTGTCATCCCAGCCCGCCCGCTTGTGAATTAACCTTTGCGGTTTCTCCTCAGCTCTCCGGCCGAATTAGGCTGGGGCGTGCGTGGCCGCCGCTCACGGTGCTCGCCCTCGGAGGAGGGGGCCAATTGCTGGCAACGCATATGTACTACGACGGCGCTCACGGCCGCCCCATGCATGTATCGGCGCTCGCTGCCGGACGCTCGCAAATGGCAGAGATGTGCACATCGCAAGCTGCACGCCGGCGGACGATTTGCAGTTTTTGGCCATCATTGCCCATTTGTAGCATGGTTCAGCATTGCCCAACCACAACTGATATTCCCAAGCATCATGTTTTTCCAAGTTTTAAAACTTTGAATCTTCTCTCTTCTCGCTTTGCACCAATCATCTCTTGCCTCTCGTCATCGATCAAGCTATTACGTGCTTCTCCCAACCAGGCTTCTCGATGCGATTCCCCATTCATCCACCAACTATCCTTGCCACCCACACCCCTGGCTGTTGCTCCGTTCTCCTTGGTGCGGCTCTCACTTCACTGCCCGACTTGGGCTTGGTGGCGGATTATATCCATAACGATGCGTCCGTCCATCCCGCCTTGTCCGGCGAGGCTTGCAACACGACAACCCCGTAGTAATCCTTCAACACTAATAAACACTGGCACGCCGGCTGCGCAAAGCACCGAGCCGCCCAACGACGAATTGCCAAGGCGCTGCCAATAGACATGACAAGGAAGCTGCAGAGCACCGATTTACATTTTTAATGATCGTTCCTCGAACTCAATTTTCCGATTGTCAATCATACAATGTCCGTTTTCTTTTTCGTTCCTATTCAAATAACACAGAGTCGCGGATAACCATGCTCGCCCACCACCGTCGGAGGAAACAGACTCGTTGATTCCATCCATCCATGATCTGAGCTAGCGTCCCAGTAGCTCCGGAGCCAACCTCTTGGCTGCCCAACCCCGACCCCAAGGAAACAGCAAGAAAACGTGCACAAACCACCACCACAACTGAAGCCTACAATCTCTAGTCTGAAAAAATCGCAGTAAAAGACACATGGGTGGTGGCGGGCGCGGGGTAGAATCCCTGCTCCCCTTCTTCAACAGACGAGGCGCGGCATCTCCATCCCGGCCGACGTCGTTCGCTGGGCCCCCCTCCACACACAGACGCCTCGGCGGGAATGATATTCACACCTCCGCATCAACCCCCGCCGCCTGTTTGGCTTGAGAGAGACTGTAACTTACTCTTTTCCCCCATCCCATGCCAAAGCGCCACTCCTCGGCTTCCCCAGGATATTTCCAAAGAGGGTCCTCCGATGCGCTCCTTTGCTTGTGACGATGCTTTTGTCCCCCTCATTCCTGTCCCATGTCCGACCGCCCTCTTAGTTTTTCGATGGCATCCAAGCTAAGCCCGTTGCCATTTCCCTGCCACCCTTGTTGCTAAACCGCTTCCAGTAGCTTCAAGGGCTCCGGATGGAAAAGAGGCTGTATGCAACCCATCCGCGGGCTGCTGCCTGCAAACACAAAGCTCCACTGGGTTTGTGGTGAGACGGGCGATGCAGAGGACCAAGGGCTTCTCGTGTTGGGCCCGCATCCCCTGATCGAGCTCTGCGAATTGGAGCATCGGGCCATTCAACGTGCCGCTCGACGGCAATCTGCGTTGAACAAGGTGGGCTGCAGTGAGCAAAAAAAAAAAAGACGAACAATGTCGTCGAGTTCAAGTTGCAGTTGCCGTCAAGAACATGTCAATAGTCAAAGCTGCATGGGATTTTGCAGGTCTGTGAATCCATAAATACCCTACGGAACACACAAAATCACAATCAAATTCAAGCCTTCCCAATCTTGCAAAGCCTCACAATACCGTCGCTTCTAACTAGGTGAGATTTTATGCTTGCCAGTCTTTCAATTACAATACGGTAGCGGTATCTGGAGAAGAGAAGAAGAAATGGTCGTTGCATGTTTCGGCTGACAATATCGTATTCACCATGATTGACTCTGACCTTGCATGACGCTAGCAAGATGGCAGGAAGCGTCTACGACGGATACACACCATTCCCCGATACGGCTCTCACTTTCTAAAAGTACTTTGTCCGAGAATTATCCCTCCTAATCATCAAGAAGAAGAAAAGGCCGCTTCGGGATATGATAATAACCATTGGGTAGCCGTGCAGCCATCTGCTTTCATCTGCGGCCGGCCAGCCTTGCATAGGTATACGCGCGCTCACTGCCGTACGCCGTCGTCTACTCCAGCTCAAAGACATGCAGGGGAACGGTTGGCTTTTTTTCAAAGTTTGCGGAAATTTCACATCTGCAGCAGCATACGGATCACAGTAAAGATACTGTCTTGTGTCTATGTTCGTTAATGAGACCGTGTCTAGCAGGTCTGCAAAACCAGAGAGCCAGCCTTTGAAGCAGAGATACAAAGAGAAACGAGCCCAAACTCCGCGCCATGGTTGCCAAAGTACAAAAACACACAACGCCAATATGCCGCCTTGAGAATCGAAAAAAAAAACGCCTGTGCATACCTTCTCGCAGGTTGCATTGATTGTATCGTGGGTATAAACTTTGTGTTCAAACGGGCTTCTCCCCGTGTAATGCCATGCCATGCCACGCCAATGCTCGCCAATAGCTCGAGGGCAAGCCAATACCGAGTGCCGGTACAGTCATTCCCAGGAAACTATCGCTGTCCTTGCGTGCATGTCTGGCGAGACCTAGAGAAGCAGGCCCGCGAAAATGGTGCTCGCTGCGACCGCAACGGCTGCCCAAGCCGATACAGCTTGTTGGCTAGCCGCGTTTACTGGCGTATCGGACGGCACAAACAACAGTGCCGTATTCTCGGTAGGCGCCAAGGTAATATCGGCCGCATCATCGTTATCGCCAGTTGGTTTGGGGATATCTGCCATGGTCAACACACCCCACTCAACGTCGGTTCCTGTTAGGGTGGAAGTCCAGGAGAGCTCGGTAGGGCCAGTGACGCGGCCATTCTTATAGCCGGATTTGTAGCTCGAGTAGCCGGAGCATGTCGCCGCCGTGTGCCCGTCGAGATCGCATTCGATGTTGGCGATGCTAGAAACGCGCTGTTAGTCACTTTTTGTCACACGGAATGGTGCAGTCTTTGGAAAGTCATACAAGGTGGACGTATATGTGCCGTGAAATTCGACCGTCTTGGGCCCTTCGACAATAATAAAGGGGAACTCAAGAGCGAGGTTGCAAGCCTGATTGGGCTCCTTGCGGCAGAATATCGTATAGGTTGTGCAGTTTTTGACGTCGTCCTGGTGGTGGCATGGTTAGCAACGCCTGTGCCGAGGTCCAGCTCGCGCAAAAGTCGACATACGGATGATAGGATGCTGCCTCGGAGAGCAGACCAAGCAGAGTCGTCATAGTATGGCAGAAAGATGGGCGCGGTCGTGATTGGGCCCGTGGGTGTAGCTTTGTGTGTCGTCTGGGCATTGGCAGAGAACGCCGGAGTGACGATTGGTGCTGGCGTCGGCACCGTGGCGGTCGTCGTCGCCGGCTGGCTGCTGCTGCTGCTGCTGCTGGGTACCTCGGTCGACGCGGCGCAGAGCGCAGCGAAGCTGACGAGAACCGCGGCCACGGTGCTGCAGCGTACAGCGGCCATGATCGGCAAACTGGCGAGGCCCCCTTTGGTGGTGCGAGGCGGGAGCGTTCAGAACCTGTTTCGCGCGGCGTCGGCGTGTCGATCGCAGAGGGTCAGTCGCAGCAGGCGGGGAGCGCTCTCATAGGGCGAACTTGGACGTGTAAATGGACGCTCGCAGCGACCGGTGTTCTGCAATCTGGCAGCAAAAGGTTGGAAGAGGAAACGATCATTGGTTTGGAGGAAGAGGAGCAGTCCGTGTGACGAAGGGGGAAGGGTCGCTCTGTATTAAAATACAAACCCAGGGCCACGCACGATCCGCCGGCGGTCGGTCGATGAGCCCTTCTTGTCCCTTTTCCTTTGCTTGGCCTCTTATTATTTTTTCTGGGCAAAGTCTTGGAGCTCTTGGCAGTTTCGGTCTAGTCGTGGTGCCGCCCTTGGGTCCATCGCACTGATTCTGCGCCTAAGTACCCTGCGAAATTAGTGGTGGCTCCCCTATCAGGGCCGGCACTGGCTGAGGCCTGGTGAGCAGCGATGGGATGGTGCAAGCAAGCAACTTTTTGCACGGACACTGCAATGTTACTCACGAGGGAAACTGTATTTTCTCGTGATTATGCAGCCTCTCGCTTTCTGGTTTGTTGAGATTGTACCTGATATGAACGGTGTACTGGTATGTTGCCATATCTTGGTGGTCGTCTTGGCTGTCTTGTCACACCCAAGAAGTGGCAGCACCTTCTGTTACAGGCAATTGGATCGTGACACTGGGTACAAGCGGCTGTAAACTTCTCAAGTATCCGCTATAGGGTCTTGGGGACCGATAGTGACGCGTTGCCAAGAGGTTGTATTGACGGAACAGAGTGCCGTGAGTACATATGAAGCTGCAGCATCTTTGCATCTAGTCTCGTGCTCTGGGAATTGCTAGGCTGGCGTGCCGTATTGCCGGCGAGCCAAGGAGGCGGGCTTGAAAGCTGACGTTGCTGGCAGCGTGGCCATCTACAAATAATAAATTAGATTTTCCATTGGCACAGAAGAAGGGGTTTGATGGTCGGTATCATAACTGGTACGCTCTATTTGCTTTTTCTTTATTTTCCGCTTGCCGATGCTGGAGCCAATACCAGACTGTTTGCACCTGGCACTTGGCACTGGCACTTGGCGCCTGGCACAGGAAGCTGGCAGCTGGCAGTTCTGTTTGTCGCAGCTCGCGGCCTGCCAGCCGCCAAGCCCAGCTAGCAAGCAGGCAGTCCGACCGTGGAAAGGACGCAGCGCCGCTTTACCGCGCCGGCCGAATCACCGTTGCCGCCAAGCCTCTTGTTCGGCTGCCAAGCCCATGAATGTGGCGCACAAGCAGATGGCGAGGATATAATCCTCTAGCTACGCTGTGGACTAGGCTACCCTATATATGTAGTATAATACCATGTAATGAGAAACCATGGGGTGTTATAGTAGTAGTCTTCCTCTTTAGATTAGTGCTATATTTTCTAATTTAATAAAAGTCTATGTATATGATCATAAATAATTATAGTTGACTCTTTATATTTAATTGCCGATATATATATATATA
>JARJRE010000648.1:0-48319 GCA_030783385.1 Akanthomyces dipterigenus | reverse complement strand
TGACCGGTCGTGACGCCTCCCTCGATCCGCCACAAAGGGGTTATGAGTGATTTATTTTGCCCGGCCTGGATCAATCACGGTTTTTCCCTTTCTCACTGTCTACAGAGGGTGTTTTAGCTTGCTTTCACTAGACCCCGACTTGAGGGTGGGAGTTGACAGCTTGTATGAAAGCACAGGTGGCGGTCTTTGGCGGGCAACATTGTACTCTCTTCGTCTTATATTCGATTCTTTTTTTTTCTTTTTTTGCATTAGCTTTGTAAAGTAACAGTGCAAGTCCCTGCCGTACATCCTGATGCAAAATGAACTCGTCTATACCTGTTTGAGATGGACAGTGTTCCTAGCCGTGCCTTGACAGACACACTTTTCGGCGCCGCAGTGCTAATTGAAACGACTTCCAAGCTGGGCCAAGCTTGCAAAGTGACATGCGCGCTCTGGATGGTCGCTCTGTCTTTAGTACGGGCTTTTCGCATGAAAAAATCGCTCAAAAATATCACAAAGATAAGAAAGGACACAAGGCAAGATACAGATCCGCGGGCAGGAGCAGTTTGAACGCGTATTGCGAATGTCGACGCCCGTGCTACCGTATCTGTGATGAATATCATTGACTCATCTCACTTCCTCACAGCCATTGTTAGGCGCGTTGCGGCAGTGTGATCAATTGCAAAGAGCAGTGCAGGCATACCGGGCTATGGTATTATGAATGACCGTTTCAACCGCTGTCTTCTCAAGGCTCGCCTGACCGTTCTCATTTCGGGCAATGCTCCGTCGTAGCCTGGTGGACACATTGGCGCCATGAAGCCTTGTTCAGTCCCAATTTGGCAATCGCCGACCGCACGGCATGACTCAATGAGAGTTGACTCTTCTGTCTTTTGCCCGTCGTCGCCTGTCAATCACGGTGCAATATCTGCACAAAAGCGACCATAATCTCATTTCTTCTTCTCTGATCTGTAATCAGCCGCTTGCCTCCGTCCACGCAGCACGTTTCCCCTGCATCGTCAAGCAAGGCTTCTCACCCCCGCCAACAACAAGCCGCCATGGGCTGCGGATCGTCAAAGCCTGCCAATCCCGCTGCCGCCTTTGTGAAGCAGCTGGACCAACTCGAACCAGCGTCAGAGCTTGACTGGTACCATCGTCCCATCTGGGGCCAGTACATGAAATACATTTACGAAACCGCCAAGCAAAACGGAGACACTGCCAATCTTGGTCGGCATTTCGGCGAGTTCCTGAACAGCACCGCCCAGGAGTGGTTGGCAGTCGAGTATCCAGAGTGTGCAAAGGCTGGCACCACCGAGCCGTTGACTGAGGATGCGTTGCCCTTTGGAAACGACTCCAACCCTTGCGTTGGGACCAAGATGTTTGTCACACTCGACGAGGGCTTCAATGGCATCACATACGCTGTGACGCTGGTGGTCAACAGCCCGATGGCATGGAAGAGTGTCTCTGACGGCGCAAACAGCGCGCTGCCTGGGAGCATCGAGGACGCTCCGCAGACGAAACTGGCCCAGCGATACCTCGGCTGCCTTGTGCGTGGAATGGAAGAGAAGGAAACCAACGTGAGGCATTGTACCCTCAACCTCATCATTGGCTCGGTCATGATGTCGGCTCGATACAAGCCTCACAATGTGATTCCAAGCTCATCTCTCATCAGCGAAAATGCCGACGCAGAGCTGCCAGCGCCAAAGGCAACTGCAGATGAGAGTAATCCTACCGACCCGCAGCTCAGCTTTCGATCCCGTCTCTTCATGTCGGTACTCAAAACTCTCGAAACCAACTATCCAGGCTGCACAGTCTGGGACGCTGGCCAAATGGGTTTCCAAGTTGATGACAAGCCATACCCGCACCCTGCTCGATTTCTCATCTGTCGCGATTTCGAACAAAGAAACAAAGATGTGGACACTGTCGACTTCAAGGTCAAGGGCCCCGACGCAGAGGGCAATGAGTCTGTCGCAACAATTCTCCGGGCGCGTAATCCGTCCGAGGACCCTGGCGGTATCGTATGCCTCGCGATTGTGGTCAATGTCGACCGAGAAGATCCCTGGCCCAAACGAGACATGGACAGGCATCTTCCCATCATGGGGGCAGCCCTCGGACAAGCATCAAAGCATGGCCTGGTCATGTCCTTTTTGAAAGCCTTTGACCGGTGCGCCCTTCGCATCTGGGCCGGGCAGGACACGAGGCATTACACATTCATCGCGCCATACACCAAGGGGCAGACAGCCGAACACGTGCAGCAGTTCTCAGACCTGCTGTTTGGCGGACCGCTCGACCCGCTGCGACCTGCGCCCGATCCAGAGGACGCCAGTGATCTGGAGGACGTCTTTGGCGTCACGCTTGAGAAACAGGAGGCGCACCGTCTGTGGCAATCCGAGGGCCACTTTCAAAAGATGCGCCACGAAATGAGCCAGAGAGCCAACGCCGACCCAGAGCGGTACGAGACGATTAACATCCTGGCCGGCCATCAGAGCGCCGCAGCATTCATGAGAAACAACTTTGGCGACTGCACCATCACCGAGGAGGGGGAGCTGCCGCAGCCAGACCAAAAGGGCGCGGCCAAGCTCCAAGAGACCCAGGTCCTGGTGGCCAGAGACCCCGCGCAGGAGCCGAGCAGCATCGCCGCCGTGCTCGTCAGCATCCCGTGTCCGGTGCCGGGGTACAGCCCCCTGCTCGACAGGGACAAGACGTGGCTGCAGACGCCCGAGCGGCAGCGGGCCGAGGAGGCGCTGATGGCCGTCTTGAAGCAGTGGTATAGCAGAGGCGAGATTTCCAGGGTGGATTGCTTTGCTCAGATCATGATGGGCATGGATGCTGTCATTTATCAGTTTGCTGACGGGGACAAGTTTATTGACTATCCAGAGGAGCGCATGAAGCAAATCAGGTGGCAGTGAGGTGGGCGCGAGCGACGTTGGGGGTACCGGTCGGAGAGGTGTAATGATGAGGCAACAGCGGCATCCAGTCAATGATCGATATCCTCTTTCAGATTACTCAAAGTAACATTAATGAAATCTTTTATCATTTATCCCCATCGAGCTTGACTGGCACAAAATCCGCCTTTGCAGATGGCCAAGTTCTCCCCTACAGCTGATCAATCAACTTGTCGGCTACATTGTCAATGTTGGCACCGTAGTAATCCGGCGAAGTCTGCAATAATCATGTCAGTATTCGCAACGACGTAGGAATTGACATCCTCAAAACCGCGCACCTGAATGTAGAGCACCCCGTCCTCAATCACGACCTCGCCATAGGTCTGCTTCATCAGCGCGCCCTCCACAATGCGAAACGCAATCCTGCCCGACTCGACCGCCTCGTTGAAGCCCTCCTGGAGCATGTCGTCGGCGTCAAACTTGTGACGCACAAGCGCCTTGGCGAGCGCATTGTAGTAGTAGTAGACAAACGAGCCGAGATTTTCCCTAAAGTTGGTCTTGGTGCCGCTGAGCGTGGCGTAGGCAGCCTCGAAGCCGGGCTCCAACGTGTAGGCCCTCTTCAGGATGGTGTTGATCTGGGCATTCACCTCGCCAATGTCGGCCTCGTAGTTCTTTTTAATGTCGAGGCGCGTCTCGTAGCCGATGACCTCGGAGGGCACCTCATTCAGCGCCGTGGTCAGCTTCTTCTCGTTGAAGACGTCGTCGATATTGCTGGCGAGGCTGCCGTCCTGCCAGAGGATGGCGAGCTGGCCGGACGAGGTGATGCCGGCGCCGCAGTAGCTAATCCTCTTGTTCACGTCAATGTCCATGACGAGGGTGTGGGCAGAGGCGACCTTGTTGATTTCTTGCTTGCCGTCGTCGCCAAACTTGTCAATGTAGCGGCCAAGACCACTGACGGCGCATCGTACATATCTGATCGAGGAGCAATACATTAGCCCCTTTTGATTAAAAAAAATGGCAATCGCATCTCGCTTACTCTGCAATCATGGCGCCGGTCGACTCCTTTGCCCATGAGCCGTCGACGCCATAGGGATATATGTTTTTTGGGTCAATATCGACAGTCCAAGCTTGTCCAAGAATTTCACTCAATTCCTTCTCAAATCCTTCCTTCTTAGACTCCCAATTGTCACGAACTGCATTCGTTAGTTGTAGTTTCGGAGCCAGCAGCAAAGGCTACGTACTGTCCTTGCGGATGGCAAGAGGAAGCTTGTCGGCAGGAGGAAGACGGCTCATATTGAATGTATATGGAGGTGTGATGAAGAAGAGTGGCAGCAAAAGTAATGATTTCCTGGAATGAGTCCTTGGTGCCAAGACAAGTTTTCCGATGTAGTGCAATTGCTTTTGTCCGGAGGAACTGCCAAGCTTTATATGCATTTATTGCCCATCTCTAGGATAATTCCGGCGGCAGGCATGAGGTCTGAATACGCCCAGATACAGACAGACTCAAGACTCTCTCTCGTGAAAAATACCAATGTAGTTTGGCTTGGGGCTGGTTGAAGCTCTGCCTACCACCTCAATGCGCCAGGCACACTGCCATCAACGTCGCCAGCCTCGTGTAGCTTTCAGCCTTGGGCCACAATTATCCCCAGGAACGCTTTTTCACAGCTTTTCGTACAAGTCCCCAGACAACCCCTAAACTTGCCGTCCAGGGAGGAGCTGCTGTCCGAGCTTGCCGGCCAAGCCCCCCGGAGGCGCCACGCGAAGCTGAGGCTCCTGTCGCGTTAAGCAAAAGTGCGGATCCACACCGATTGGTGAGGATTTAGGTCTTAAGTACTTCAACAGCTCCATCGGCCCCGTTAGGCGTTTTGCCAGGCACGCACCATCCGAAATGGGACAAAACGCGGCCAGACGGCGGCTACCTATGAACAAAGGAAGAGGCAGCCGACTAGTCAAGAAGAGAGACTGTCTTCTGAATGTGATGCATTTTCTATTCCATTTGCTGTCCGAGTCGATCGTCGTGAGAAATGCCACTGTACGTGTATCAATGGCAAACCCGACTGTTGGCCCATCAACTTACACGAGTATAGGCCACTGAAAGCTCGTGTTGCTGTGCGCGACCTGTGGGAGTCTGAGAATGCTGATGCGCAAAAGGCGCTCCGCAGCGTCTAGGAGACCATTGGCTGGTCGGTGCGATGCCATCCCGATTTTGCCGTCCTGTGGGAGGGACTGCAGAGTGTGTACCAAGACGCGGGTGAGTTTGTGTCGGCCGTCGCCGCACTAGTACGCATCTGGTGCCAAGAGCTCGACAGTCTCTTGAGCGATGCCGCCAACGAGGCGTGGGCGGAGAAATTCCTCAAAGTCATGGGCGAGACAAGCATCAAGATGATAACGCTCGTCATCAACGTAAGAAGGCGACACGAGAAGTCGGGGGCTGTCTTCCGCAATGGCTGATCATGGATGGGGAGGCAGATTGGCCC
The DNA here is from genome assembly GCA_030783385.1 of Akanthomyces dipterigenus. Classification (NCBI taxonomy): domain Eukaryota; kingdom Fungi; phylum Ascomycota; class Sordariomycetes; order Hypocreales; family Cordycipitaceae; genus Akanthomyces; species Akanthomyces dipterigenus. The sequence continues at coordinate 42,981 of JARJRE010000648.1, read as the reverse complement.
GGAGCCGCGGGCACCACCTGGAGCTCGTCGTCGTCGTCGACGTTTACCCTGGCGCTGCCCAGCACCCGCGTCACTTTTGCGCCCAATCACGCGGCCGAGCTCCGCGCCGACATCTTTGGCGCATTCGAAACAACGGAGGTGGCTACGGCAGCCGGCTGGGCAGACCTCAGTGACCAGAAGCTCGCCCTTCCGGCCCGAGCGGCAGACTCGATTGTGGCACCGGTTCCTGCCAACGGCGCCACATTCTTACCAAAGCTCAACGACGTACCACGGCCTGACGTTCTGCAGCTACAGCCACCCTATCGGTTGATTGTGTACGATCGAGGCAGCTGCATCGAGGTGCAATGCAGCCACTCCCCGTAACTGGAGCTGCTTGCGGGCTATTTGGAAAGGTGGTGCCGAGCCATTCCCAGCAGCTCCGACCGTGTAAGTGATCCCTCCAAGACTAAAGATGATTCCAAGGACCATGATCTAACAGAGGAAGCCTCCATTGATGGTTGTTCGTCTGAACAAGAGCGCATTCGGTCTTGGAGTTGTGTACGATGCACTCACAATTGCACCGCACGACAGCCGCGAGCCGACACTCTTACCTTCAGTCCTGGTGCTGAATCTCGTCGAGAATGTGCTTGGATATAAGCTGCTGCACGAGTACCCGAATTCATGGCGGTTTATTCGGGAGGAAATGTTCAAGACAGGCGTCTGATCTTTATTCTTATGCGAATTTCTCGTAAATCATACATGCCTCCTTTCTCTACGCCGTTACGAGCTCTCTTATGTTTGTCGCCGTCACGATGTCTCTTGTGTTTGTAGCCGCCAGTGTTCCGAGTCATCGCACAGCGACGCCTTGATAGATCTCGCAGCCTCTCGCAAACTGCCCTCCGATTCTGGATTCGCGACACGCCACCCGTCCTTCTGTAAAGCTCCTGCACTCAAAAACGCGACTGCCAAGGCCGACGACTTCCAATCCGTGCGCAGCCTGCTCCGAGTGCCGATGACCATGATGGTCGCCAAGAACAGCACTTCCGAGGTCAATATCGCAGCAAAGAATGCAACGTATCCCCAATGGATGCGGATACATGTCTTCTCCACTTTGGTCGTACCACGCACCTCTCGAAGCTCGTCCGGGTCAGTCGCGTCGGTCCTCATCTGCGCGCTGATTGCAAGCGCGAGACCATCAGCGAAGCTTGCAACGGCATCATCAGTCGAGCCGTTGCCCCAGAGCCGAGTCTCCCACGGTGTTTCAGCGCGCAGAACAACAGGTGAGAAGAGTGTGGATGCGAGATTTGCAGCCAAGTAAGCACCCCCAAAGAACTCGAACACGCATTCAGGTGAGTAATGGTACTGTGATGTTGTAGCCGCGCGGCTAGGCCCTGAATATACACCGATGGTGTTGACCTCATTTGGCGCGGCAGTGCTGGTGCATTGCTGCCATTTGCCGTTGATCCTGGTGCGATTCATAGGCAGCTGGTACTTTACACCGTTGAGCTGCGGCATATAGTGTAGGTACTCTTCGGAGATGACAGTTTCGACGTACCGACCGTGGCGCACTTCGGCGTTAAAGGTCTTTACGCAAGGTAAGAGGGAAAAGACAAATGCTGACGGCCTAAAATTTGCATTGTACCTCCTGATTGTGCTACAAAGAGGCGGTTTGCAATCCGTCGAGTTGTCTCTCAACATGCTCATTATGTATACGTCGAGGACACTGGTGCGGTTCCAGGGGTTTTTGTCCGAGTCCTTGAAAGATGTATCGGGCGCGCTGATGGAGCTCATGTTCAAGGTCGATCCGCCTGAAAGCCCGTTGTCGGAGCCTAGGGTGTAGATAAATCCATCATTGGACTCTTCAACTTGAACTCGGTCAGTGACGTCCCATGCCTGAGAGCACATTGCTAGGCTGGTGAATGTCGCGCCGCCATCTGCTGGAAAGGTGTAATTGCCAGTGGCACATGATACCGAGATGCTAGCGGAACTATTTGCTGGTGGTTTAACGAGGCCGCGGTACGAGGCAAGCTGCATCCCGGTCTTGAAGTCACCGCCGACCCAAAGGCGCTCGTGTGTATCGATCATCACATTATACCTGTTGGCACGAGGAATACTTGCAACCCCTGTGCCGTTTCGCGTGCAGCTATAGAGTGACATTGTAGCTTGCGCAAAAGGGTCTGTAGCCAGCACAATGATAACAAGCGCTGCTCCGAAGCTGGCCAAATAGCTGTTTACATCTTAGCAATCTGACATTTTGGTGTTGCCGCCTCTACTTACGCTTTCGATTCAGACCTGAACTGTCCGAATATCAGCATTGCCGAGCCCCAATCACCTCGACTTGCCTTGTCGTATACTTCCAGTTGGGACAAAGCTTGTGGTTGTTGCGCAGACATAAGCCACTTTAGTTGGCTTATTCCTATCCACGGCCAATTAGGAAACTTGGAAGCTTACATGATGACAGATTAATTGACCTTCGGTCACCGGCATTGCAAGCGAGCCTTTAAAGACTGCCGACAAGGCAGAAATCATGGCGTTGATCGAAACCTTTGCAGTCCATTCATCCAGTTGTCGATTTTCATACACAACGAGAATGATGATGATGGAAGCCAGGCTCAAAACACTCGCAAACAAGGACAGCATCTCCCATGTCCAGAGAGAGAGACAGTCAAGGAGCCGTCGGCGATGCCCCTGACCTTGACGGAGTTCATCGCTTGCGTTGTTCCCAGCCTCGCTCAAACTCAATATTCCTCGCCATCACTTGATGAGCTGGTATGCATATTTGAAGATTGTATCGGCGACACCCGCTGACGGTAAGATGGAAGGTAAGGCTCAAACTGTCTAATGTCGATAGTACAGTGTCTTCATTTGTGGCTTTAGGCTGGCGCGGCTCGTACTTTTGTCGCAGGACAAGATTGACACCGAAATTTGAAGAATTATTCAAAAAGATTATTGGAGTTGTGCGAATGTATGAGCGCCGAGTATATAATAAAACCCCCGACGAGGGGCTCCCCTCGCCCGTGTCGCCAATCACAACGCTGTAGTTGAGGCCGGCGCTTAGAGAAACAGAGTTGTGTTCCAGCTCTGCATAGGCACCGAGTTGGGCAGGATTCGCTGGGGGCATTTTACAGCCGTAACATTCTCCATCCTTGCAGTGCAGAATTTGTTTCTTGGTCTTGGCAAGGCTTGCTCTGGCCAGCCACACTGGAGTGTCATGAGCGACTGACTGGATCGACATTCATTAGCTCTGGCTGGGCGGCTAGAGTGGGTGTTCCATCGCGGCTTGCGGTCTCGCCGCGAACATTCGTCATGTTTAATGGTCCGGATACGTGTTCACTTTGGAGAGTGTGCTCGCGAATAGATGCACTGCTTCTCCATACTGCTGCACCGTACGCGGGCTGCAAACAAATCGCACTTTATCACCCAGAGTTTTGAGACAAAGAACCGCTGTCGAAAGCATCCAATGGCCATGTTCTCCACAGCGTTGCCGCTGCTCTACATGTGCCAATATTCGAAGTAAATTCGCACATTCAGCTGTGGATAGTCTTACCCAAGCGGTTTGCATGGCTGTCGATCTTCAGGGAGAAACTTCAGAGACGGTGGGTTCTCTGTCCATCCAAGATCATCGTAGGGAGGTAGGCCCTTGGTGGTGACGCTGCGGCTCCAAACAGGCCTTGTGGGCTGCGATATAGCAGACAGGACCCAACATAATGGTATGAGGAGGAATCAGAGATAGTTCGAGCAACTACAGCATAAAACGAAAATAATGAACAGAATGGCCAATGATCCTGTAATCTACAGTGTAGCCGCAGAAACGCGAGACTCAGTGGCAGCGGCCTGTCAAGCTCCAGCACACCGCCCAGGCACCCCTCTGGCAGAAAAAAAGGCATCCCACCAACCTCCCCCACCTCCCACTTCGAGTCATGAGAATCGAAACAAGTCTTACCTTTGTCCTGCAATCTCGACTGCAATCACATCCTGTCCCAGAAGGACTCGTTCTACTTCATCTCCAAGCAAGGAATTTCGAATAGTTTTCGCCAAGCTGTTGGCCCTTCGATCCATCACCACTCCACTCCGGAGCCGCACCAGCACAGCAGCCACCAGCTTCCGTCGCCAGCTCCAGTCCACCATGGCCGCTCTGAGCGCGCAAACCTTCACCTCGGCTGAGGAGACGGAGGTCGAGAAATGGGTTGCCACCTCGGAGAGTATCCGGTCCGGCGCCGACGGTAACAACACAGGTCACCTTGACGCTCTCAACGCCCACCTCGCCACCCGCACCACCGTCCTCGGCAGCAAGCCCTCCAAGGCCGATGTCTCGCTGTACGAGACGCTCGCCCCCGTCGTTGCCGCCTGGTCCGCCGATGAGCGCACCGGCGAGCAGGGCCGCCCCAATATTGTCCGCCACCTCGACTTTGTCCAGAACTCGCCCCTCTTTGAGCTAGCCGTCAAGGATAAGGTCGCTGTCGACCAGGACGACGTTCGCTACGTCAAGCCCGTCGTCGACGCTAAGGCCGAAAAGGAGCGCCTCAAGAAGGAAAAGGCCGCCGCGGCCGCCGCCGCTGGTGGTGCCGGTGCCGCCGGTGCCGTGGCTGCCACAACCACCGACATTGTCGACCGCACAAAGGAAAAGGTCAAGGAGCTCGCCGCCGACGCCAAGGAGGCCGTTACCAGCGGCGACAAGAAGCAGCAGCAGAAGAAGGAGAAGAAGGAAAAGGCGCCCAAGCAGCCCAAGCCCCAGCCAGCCGCCGCGCCTCTCAGCCCGTCCCTGATTGACCTCCGCGTCGGCCACATCCTCAAGGCCATCAACCACCCCGACGCCGACTCGCTCTACGTCTCGACCATTGCCATGGGCGACAAGCCCAACGACGACACGACCGAGTACGAGGGCCAGGTGTGCCGCACCGTCTGCTCGGGCCTCAACGGCCTCATCCCGCTCGCCGAGATGCAGGGCCGCAAGGTCGTCGTCGTCTGCAACCTCAAGCCCGTCAAGATGCGCGGCGTCAAGTCGTGTGCCATGGTCCTCGCCGCCTCGCCGCGCCTCAAGGAGGGCGAGGCCGACGACCACAAGGGCCCCGTCGAGCTCGTCGCCCCGCCCGCCGATGCCAAGGCCGGCGACCGCGTCTTCTTCGAGGGCTGGAGGGGCGAGCCCGAGGGCGTCCTCAACCCCAAGAAGAAGATTTGGGAGACGTTCCAGCCCGGCTTCACCACCACCGACTCGCTCGACGTCGTCTTTGACGCCTCCGCCGTCGAGGCCCTCGGCAAGACGGACCTGGGCAAGCTCGTCACCGAAAGCGGCGGTGTCTGCACTGTGCAGACTCTGAAGGGCGCTACCGTCAGGTAAAACGACGCCAAAAAAAGCATGGTACAAAGCCTACATATAGAAGCAAAAATGACCCCAAGATTACGCAAAATAAAGCACAGCGTTGTGTTCAACACTGCAATTATGAACAACTTGCACTCTCAGCGCCAGCGTGACTCTTTTTGTGTGAATATTTTACTGAATTTGCATTATAATGTACACCAGCTCAAGCCTTGCAAGATTGATGCTGGACAGTGCTGCCTATTCGTACACCACGCTATCGCCATCTCCGCGGCATATATATACACCGAATTCCTCCCCTATGCAGACCATGCCAAAAGTAAAGGTGCCCTAATAAGAATAACAAAGAATGGAAACTCCAGGTAAATGCATGTCTGTCGCGCTGAAACTTTTTATGCCCGGACATTTTCCCCTCCACATTTTCAGTGTCTAAAACATGATGCGCCAACGTGTAAAGCAAAGCCGCTAATGTTGACTCCTCACACATCCGCTAATCCCTCGTCTCATAATCCTACAAATGTTGTTTTAAATGGTGTATAGTTGTTCGAAATGATTGATCAAGAAAAAAAGTATCGACTTCCTCGCAGACGACTGACGTCAAAGTCGCCCTTTTTGGGAATGTCGGGAATCGTCAGCGGAAGCCAGACGGGAACTGGCACTCGCTTCTTGTTGGTCACTTTCGCTTTTGTCTCAGGTCGGTCACGCAGAGCCGCATTCTCGAAAGCGGAGCCCTCAGTCTGATTGAGGACCGCGGTAGATCGCTTCAACTCGGATTCGATAGCCGAATCGGAACCTTCTTCCGCAAGAGCTCTCTTGTTCTCAGTTGCATCAGCTGCGGCATCTTCGGCCGAGATTTCGCCAAGACCAATGTCACGAATATCCTCTGCGATACCCAAGTCGGGCTCTACGCCAGCCATTTCCTCGTACACGGCGGCAGGCGTGATGATTTGTTTGGCGGCTTCCAAATCCCAAGGATTGCCAGAAAGACGTAGAGAATTGCGCTTATGCTCGAGGAGAAGTTCTTCTCTTGGGGAGAGATTACTCTTCTTCCTCAGAGCCTTGATCTTCTTCGCAACTGGGGATGCAGCATCAATTTGAGCTAGAAACAGAGATCCCTTGTGTCGTGTCTCAAATTCGGCAGCCAAACGTCCAATGACGTCTTCCTCGTGAATTTTAATGAACGAATCGCGGATAACTTCATTCATAACATTAACATCAGCGGCGTGAGTCCAGAATGAATCGTGGACAGCTGCGAAATCAAGGCCACGATCGTGGCATTCGAGCGCAGAGAGGAGCATGTGACTCGCGTCGAGAGAGTGGATAAAGTTGGGCGGGAAGCCCTGGAGCTGCTTCCTTCTGTTGACGGGGTCGGTAGAGTCGCTGGAGTGGTACGCGAGAGACTGGAGGCAGGTTCGGATCTCTTTGGCAGTCGTCTTGCGGTACGGCTGGGCGACAGGCATGCGGAGCGGCGTCGTCCAGACCACTGTAGAGCGAAACTGTTTAGTTAGCTCCTCGAAGCCCGATTTACCTGCCTTGGAGGCCTTGACTGCCTTGCCCGACTTGCTACTAGCTGATCCGTTCGAGTACTCGTCCGCGATGTGCTGCAGCTGAGCAGGCGTCAGAGCTCGGCACACACGCCCGCCGATTTCGCCTAGCCAGTACTGAATGTCGTGAGCACCGCGGAACATGGATGCTAGTGCAGTGAATACGTGTCGAGCGATATATGTAGACAGCATCAGGTTTGGGATTCCGCACTGTTTGCCCAAGTCGGGATACAAAGCATCAATCTGCTTGCAGACCTGCTTCTTGGCACCGGCAAACGTAACGCCATAAACGTTGGTCATAACTGTCTGCTTGACCACCTTTCGAGTAATCTTGCCGTCGAGAACAACACCAAACTGGTTATTTGCCGCAGCGTCCTTGGCGATGGCTTGCTTGACTAGGTCGGCGACTGCTGAATAAACATCGGCAGGGCGGTCGCCCGGCTCCAGGTTAACCTGTCTTGCACCCCAGGTGTCACCACCCAAGGCAGCGTAATGTTGCAGACCATTGCAAGTACCGTCTTGCTGGATTGGGAGATGAGAAACGTAGGTGGTTGGGTCCTCCAGGTCAAGCGCTCCCTTGAGCTCAAAGCAGGCGGCAAGGCATTGCCATGGATCCTCAGCTTTGAGCCACCAACGACTTCCGTTGAGTGGGTTGGTCGCGGTTTCAATAATCCTATCCACGCTTTCGTTTGCAAAGGCTTCGCGCTCTTCAAAGCTAGCCTTGTCGAGGCCGTAGACATTGGCGAAATGAATCTTTAGCCATCGTAGACCTGCTTCGCCGAGAGGTTTGCCCTTCGAAAACGAAAGCACAGCTCGTGCGTGGTCGGCACCCATATGATTCAGGTAGGTGGGCATGGGATAGGCACGGCCGCGGTAATCGACGTTGTGTGGGAAATAGATGGTCTGATTTCGGAACGCCCGAGCGATTTCCAGCTGCAGGTTCATGTAGCATCGCTGCGAATGTAGACCGGAACGTTCGTTTTCGATGGCCTTGATGTCGCGAATCCATTTCTTGTGCAGAGCAGGGTTAGTCGTCGAGTCCGGTTCGGCCGGCATGTCGAAATTCGGCTCCAAAGCTGGCATGTTGGCAATCTCCTCGCCCGAGTTCCAGGCCTCCATCATGACATTCAATACGTCACGATTGATTCGCCATGCCGTCTGGCCAAGAACATCGAGACCCTTGAAGACTTGCTTCATGTCGCCGCATTCCACAGCAGCCTTGGCATAAAGCCGCTGTTCAACATTGCCCGGTTGAACTCGGATGACGCTAGTCTTGCTCTCGAGAAAGCCGCCATCATTCATATTCTTCCATGGCTTCGGCTCGACAATCATTGGCAGGTGCTTGGCGAGAAAGTCGCCCAGTGGCTCGCGCTTAAGCTGCTCGACAAGGGTGTTGTGCATGATGAGCATACCAACCTTTTTTCCTTTGCGTGGCTGCTGAACGTGGGTGAAGGCCGGTTGGTATTGGCTGACCAGCTCTCCAGTTGTAGGGTGCCGCGTGATGGCCTTGACTTTTGCGGCGTCCAGGAGGGCTTTGACGAGAAAAGCGCCAACTTGGGCCTTGATTGGCGTGGACCAGGGCTGGCTGGTAGATTCCTCGATCCGCTTAGCAGCTTCTTTGCTTTCTGTGATCTGTGATACAGAATCGACCTCGTTCGGGTTCGCTTTGGAAGCATCGTATGTGACCTTGCGACGTCTTGCTGTCTTTTTCTCTTTTTTCTGGAGTTCGATATCTTCGTGCGCCTGCTTGGCGACAGTATTGATAATTTTCTGAATAGCGATGCCCTTATCGACTCCCAGGAGGGTACCAGCGTTAAGCGTGCTGAGAATAGTCACCGCAGCCAATCTCGCTGGGTCTGCTTGTCGAATAAAGGGGCCGAAGATGCATCGTTCAATGTCCCTTTCTGACTTGACCTCTTTGCTTTCTGATAACTCAACCTGCGCAATCTCCTCCTGTATGCGCACCTCCATAGCGCTGAGCCATGACGATGTGTAGCTGGCCAAAGAGCCTTCTTTGTTAGGCCCACTCAGGCCAGTAGTGATTCCAACCTTTTGTAGCTGCTTGTTTTGGTTCCTCCATTTATTGACAGCAGCGCTTATCGAATCACGTTCAAGCTGGAGCTGCAAGCTGTGTAAGTCATCTTTGGAAAGGTTTGAAGCGTCAAAGGCCTCGAGGTTGGAAACCAGCTTCAGACCGTCCTTCAGGGCAGTCAACGAATCGCCTCGCTGGGGTGTCGGCACGAGCTCTGGCGTAGCTCCCGAGGCTGATAAAGGGAGAACCTCATGGTTGATGGCCGGGGCCATGTATGCGTCATCCGAGGAAACGTCATCCAGGATATCCTCCTCAAATTCTGGCTCGGCGGCATAGTTGTATGTTGGACATTGCGCAGTAATTACAGCAAGATCCTGGTCGCTTAAGATCTCAGCCATGCTCAAAACGCGTAATCCAGATTCGCCTGGGGCCATTCCCATGTATCGCGTGATGAGGCGAGTCAGTCGTGCGCCACGTTCGGAGAGGATAGACGCCTTGAGCATACAAGCAACAGTCTCAGCTGTCTGAGGCAGGCCTTTGTTGCGAATATTCATTTCGTAAAACTTGTGCAGCTGTTCAGCTCGTCGTCGGTCTGGGCTGGCTCTCAGCTGTACCAATGAGGCCCTCAAGTATTGGTTGTGAAGTAGAATGCGCTCCTCGGGAGAAAGACTCTGATACAAGTTCATCCGTTTCAGGACTAAAGCGGCACGGTCCAGTTTCCCAACTCTTATACAGGCATCGAATACTAGAAGCATGTCATCGGCTTCCCCAGGAATGCCGTGCGGACTGATTTTGATCTGGGCTGAGGCGGCAGCGGGCGCCTCGGGTATCGTGAGGGGAGAGGAAGGGTCAAACGGAGTCAAATCGTAGGGTCGGAGAGGCGACTGGAACGGTCCCATTGGCGATGTCGGAAAGTTTCCATAGATAGTGCTGTCAAGTTTGAAGTCATCGACTGCCGTTGCAAGAGCTCTGTATCGAGGTCGTTGGACACAACTCTCCGTTCTTTCTACACGCCAGTGTCCTGGTGCTCTCGTGACAATGTGGCGTCGAGTGATAGGCAGTAAACTCGATCGGGCGGGCATCAATCGTAATTGTGGTCGTGCATGGCTCAATTCTCGAGTAGCAGACACGCCGCGGCGAGCCTGCCTGAAAAGCATTGTGAAGAAGATGTGCTCTACACGAGACCAGGTCAAGTGCGCCTTTCGTGGTAGTCGCAGGATGTTCAAGGAGTGGAGGATGATATCATCGATGTAACAAAGTAAAACAAAAACACAATAGAAAAGGCCAATACATATATGATACAACTTGCTGCCCCAGCACAGCTTGCCTCAAGGATGCGCGCAAAAGGTTTTCGAGCAACGGCCGCCCCCCAGCTCCAGAGAATTTGTCGCCAAAGGAAGCCTGGCATCCCCTGAGAATAGTCACGTGTAGCCAATTTTTCTGGCGAGAGGAGCGTCTCCACTTGGCCCAGGCCTGCCTGTGGCGAGCGCCGGCAGGCTCACTAACGTAGCAGGATGGAGCTTTGGGGCCGAATAGATAATTGTTGGCCAAGCTGCAGCAGATGTCCAATTCTCCTGCAGTGACTGGCAATTCTTTTCCAAAATCATCAAAATGATTGCGAGGCCTTCTATGGCAAGTCTGAGCTGTCGAAGCTGCCAGACCAGTCTTTTCAGAGCCGTTTTGGCTGCAGGCCGACCTAGAATTGCAGTATCGGCGCAGTGTCTACAGTCTAGGCCGAATTTCTCACGACATCTTCAGCAACGGAACCTGTCGACAACGAAACATCTCCGAGTCGAGGACAACACTCCGAAAACGATCTATAATGGATCGAGTGATCCCAAACAGACGGATGAAGAAGACACGCCATGGTTCCTAGACGAGGAACCCCCTCAGCACCCGCCCAGCCAGCACCAGCAGACACTGCCTATCGCTCCAGAAGGTGCGCCACCTGTCGTCGAGCCCATGATGAAATACATTTTCGAGGATATGGGCTTGGATGACCTTGCGCTCTTTGACCTGCGGGAACTTGACCCGCATGCCGCACTTGGTCCCAATCTCATCATGGTATTTGGCACGGCGCGCAGCGAGAAGCACCTCCACGTTTCGGCCGGTCGCTTTGTGCGCTGGGTTCGCAAGCATCACCAGTTTGAGGCCAAAGCCGACGGCCTCATTGGTGCCGGCGAGCTGCGCACCAAGCTGCGCCGTCTGCGCAAAAAGGCCAAGCTCATGGGTACCAACGCCAACATTATCCCCCGCGGTGACAATGGCATCTCCACGGGCTGGATCTGCGTCAGCTTCAACACTGACGACGGCGTCTCGGATGCCGATGCCAACTTTGACGCTACGGGCCGCATGGCTGGATTTGACGCCGATGCGGCCGGTACCACGATTGTGGTGCAGTGCTTGACGGAGGCTCGGCGTCAGGAGCTCGATCTCGAGGCGCTGTGGGAGGGCATGTTGAAGCGAAGCTTCAGAGACAACAGAAAGGTCCTCGGCCAGGAGCCGCTGTCGGCTGATGAACTTAAGAATCAGGTGGCTTCCCGGCTGCAGCAGCCAGAGGGCCACAACAAGGCCGCCCGGCAATGGCAAGCCATGGAAGATGCGTCGCAAAAACGCTTTTTTTCCACAAGCGCCCGCCGACTCACAGACCAGAGCACTACCACGACAGACCCCCAGGCTACACATCTGAGCCTGGACTCGGTCGCAACGCATGTCCATGACTTTCAAGCGTCCGGCGCCCCCATGGATGCGCAAGAGCTCGTCCAACTGATCCGTCACGTCTTTCAGGCCGGACCGCACGGGCCCGACACCGCCGCCGAGCGCCTCAGACTCGTTGACCAGCTGCTCCTCGCCGGTGAGGAGCGCGGCATCGCGCTCTTGTCCGGCGACATCCTCATTACGCTCATCGAGTCGCTCGTCGCCTCCCCCGCCTACGGCCCCGAACTACAGCGCGCCCAGGCCAACATTGAGTTCCTCCTCACCGAGCGGCGCATCGCGCCCACCAACGACCAGGTGCACCGGCTCATGGTCGCGTACGCGGCGCGCCAGGACTGGGAGCGCTTCTGGGACGCCCTTCGCGTGCCGGCGCGCTTCCAGCAGCCGCGCAGCGCCGCGCTCTACGAGCTCGCCTACGCGACCGTCACCGCCACGGGCGACGCCCGGCTGTGCACCGAGGCTCTGCGCTGGCTGTACCTCGAGATGGGCCGCGAGGCGCCGCCCGTGCTGCCGACGGGCACCCTGTACGACGCCCTCCGCGCGTGCATCCTCGTCGCGGACCCGGCCGCCGAGGAGCTACTGCACCGTCCGCCGCCCAACAGCGAGATGACGACGCTCGAGGCGCGCAATCTCGAGCGCCGCGAGTTTGTCACCATGCTGAGGGACGTGGAGCGTATCCGCACGGAGCTGCAGACGGAAGAGGCCAGGGTGGAGAGGCAGAATGCGCTCGATGCCGAGATTCGGAGCAGGTTCGAGGCGTAGGATGCAGTGTGGCGCGGCATCCAATGAAGGAGTATCTTGCCTTCTCAAACTTCGTACCATGTAATATCACCACTACCATGTACCAACAAATGAAAACTGCAAAGCATGTCAACTAGTGTCATAGAATAGATGTATATTTACTCCCGCAGCGACATAATTCCCTTCATTTTATTGAGAATTGTCTCAAAAAAGCAGATTACGTGCATACTGATATTCCTAACACTTGCGACGCTACAGGTTGGCGCTGGCCCATTTCATGGCATCGCGCAGCAGCGGCGCCACCTGCTTTCTACTAGAATCTAGTGCAAGCTGTCTCCAGGCGTGCCTAGATCCCGACTCGTCCAGGATGCCATCGTTCCACCGCTCCAACTTCAACTTTTCCGCAGTTTCCTCTCTAAACTTCTTGACCGCCTTCTTGCCGGCGCCGGTGAGACCCCATACGAAAAGGTGCCGCTGAAACTCGCCGCCGGGATTGGACGTGGTCATGATGGACACGATGTCGAGCTGTTGCTCCTGGGCCCACGAGCGCAACGCCCGCAGCAGCACATCTTGACCGCCGCCTTCTTTGTTCGTAGAGGCCGCCTTGTCGAGGAAAAAGTCAAGATTTTGCACGGCACAACATATGCCGAGCTTGATGCCGCCATTCTCCCACTCTTTGTAGTCCTTGCGGAGAATGTCTCGCAGGCTGAGCTGGGACATGTCTTCCTTGGCGGCCGTGATGACGTCAAAGTATGCCGTCTGGTCAAAATCGGGTCCGTGCATGAGCTCTGTTTCGAGTAGCTTTGCTGCGCGAGAGTCTTTGGGGCGAATCTTGGCAGCGGCCGTCATGTTGATGGTGTCGATGAGTATTGGCGCCAGGGCGACTTGCGCAAGCTGGTTCAGGTCTTTGCTGATGCTCTTCGTCGTGACTGGCGACTGTTTGCCATGGGCCAAGCTGCGCCAGGCATTTGCATAAGTGTCTACCACCAGACTCATGCAGCTACCGCAGGTCTCGATAACACGGGGTGCAGCCTGCATGGAGACGACGCCTTCGTCAACATGGTGATCGATGCAGCCAACGACACGGCTTTCGTATCTTCTCAAATCACCAGTGAGGACATTGTGGTCGACAAGAACCCACTCTGTGTCCTTGGGGTTCAGATCTTGCGGAAGCTCTGACAGTGTTATGAGGTCAGAGCCATCGAGGTCAGCCTTGGCAAGAACTGGGCCAAGTTCAATTCTCATGGCGAGGTCCTCCCGAGGTAGGTTTGACAACGGGATGTGCAGACGCCTGGGTGCAATATGAAATCGAATATAGGCCAGGACAACTGCTGAGCACAGCGAGTCGAGATCTGCCGGGACCGGTCAGTAAACAACTCATATTGACGGGGCCGAGGTGGTTCGTTTTCTCACCAGCAGACTCATTGCCCACGACAAATGTCAGCGGCAGAGAACGCTGAGCAGGTGGCACCGCCAGAGCATCCTTGGCCGCGGCCAAAAAAGTCTTGAGCGATATTGTACTTGTCGTCATGCTTGCTCGCGCGCGGACCGCAAACTGACGCTGCAGGCAAGGACGAGAGCCAGCAAGACTTCCCAGCGGGCGGTGTGTTATATATGTACACGCCGCTTGCCTCGCTCGCATTTGCGGCGGAAGAAAGAAGAAAAAACTGCGGCAAATATTGGCAAGCAGTCAGCCACTTGATTGCTACACCGCACACCGGCTACCTGCGTGACTCGGTCACCGATTCTAGGGCGCGTGGGCTGGAGCTTCGTTGGATGGTAATGTATGTACAACACACTTGCAGTTGAGCAAAAGTGCACGCATGGTGGTCGAAGCTGAAGGGCGTTGTATGATTTGCTGAGGCGGCGCCAGATGCTGTGGGGTGTGCGTCCTGGCGCAGTCTAAAAGCGGTCTGTCGAGGCGAGTCTGCTTTCTGTCTCGTGAGAGTCTCGGGCTGGGTAGTCGCATTCAAAGAGAACGAGAGCTGCAAGCGACAGTTCGAACAGTCACTAACGACATGAAATACCTATGGGAAAGATGTTTGTACGAGGGCGGCTGCAGCTCGCGGATCGCAAGTACCAGGGTACAGTGCACATGACGCTAGTTGTAGGCGGACATGGATGCCCTGCAGCAGATGGTCGGGGAATGAAGTAGATTGTCTATCGTATCGGATATTGACCATATCGTACCTGCAAGCGATTGCATCAATCAATTCCTGATATGGTAAGGTGACGAGTCGATGCATCTTTGAACTTTACTTGTGCAGTTGAGAATAGATGGTATCGCGGTACGCTGGTCGGCTGGCGTTGTTGTCGGTCCGCGCTGATGCCAGCTGTTTGCCTGCCAGGCAGCACTGCCGGGCGGGAGCTGCCAGCTGTCAGTACAGCAGCCCGTTTGCATGGGCTGTCGAGAGGCTTGCCTCACAATAATGACCCAACTGACATGGAAACCCTGGGTAATGTTATTCCTGCCAACGAGTTTGGTACCGAGTAAGTAAAGCCAAACTATCGATTTACAAGTCTGCGATATTGCGCCCTTCGGCTTACAACTCCTGCAGGTCCCATTTTAGCCGCGCTCCCACGCCGGGCGTCCGCCCCCGCCATCCGAGTTCGGCCCCTCCTGCATCGCGACCCTGAATAACTCAACCCATCGCTGCGCTCCCTCCCCCTCAATGCCACGTCCTTTTTCCTCTTTCCTTCGTCTCGCATTCTTCACACTCTGCTTGATTTCTCTGCGCTTCGTGTACACCAACTTCTCGCCTCCCAGGTCGCCCTCCCGCTCCGCGCCTCCGTCCCGCGCCGCCATGCCTCACTCCGGACCGCCACTCCGGCTCGCCGTACTCGAGGCCGATACGCCGCAGCCACAGACCCGCGAGCGCATCGGCAGCTACACGGCCGTCTTTACACAGCTCTTTCAAGGGGCATGCGATACTGCGACGCCGCCGAGGAAGCTGGACGAGGAGCTGGCCATTTCGGGCCACGGCATCGTCGACGACCTCGACGCCTATCCGTCCCTCGACGACGTTGATGCGATTCTGATATCCGGGTCGCGCCACAACTCGTTTGACAATGATCCGTGGATCTTGAAGCTCGTCGAGTACACACAAGCCGCTCTTGCAACGAAACGCGTCCGCATCATTGGCGTCTGCTTTGGTCACCAAATCC
The DNA here is from genome assembly GCA_030783385.1 of Akanthomyces dipterigenus. Lineage (NCBI taxonomy): Eukaryota > Fungi > Ascomycota > Sordariomycetes > Hypocreales > Cordycipitaceae > Akanthomyces > Akanthomyces dipterigenus. The sequence continues at coordinate 27,488 of JARJRE010000648.1, read as the reverse complement.
TGAGCCGCGCCATGGGTTGCAAGGTCGGCCGCAACGCCAAGGGCTGGGAAGTGGCTGTGACGGATGTCGGCCTGACGCCTGAAGGGAAAAGGGTCTTTGGCATGGAAAAGATGGTACGTAGCAGTCTCACGGCGTCATTGGTGCTCCGTGTCACTAATTCTGCAGCAAGCGAATCCACCAGATGCACACCGACATCGTTGCCGACTTTCCTTCCGATGCCGTGCCTCTTGGCGGCAACGATATCTGCTCAGTGCAGGCCATGTACTCCCCTGGCAAGTACATTGCCGTACAGGGGCACCCCGAGTTCACAAACGACATTGTTACTGAGATTTTGTTCAACCGCCATACGGTCGGCGTATTTACAGACGAGCTGTACAACGACGGCATGTCTCGCGTGACCAATGACCACGACGGCTTCGCCATTGCTCGAGCATTCCTCAGATTCCTGAGAGACTAGACCCCCCCCCCCCCTCCCCCCAATACATACCAAGATATAGACATTATAATTTCAAATTGGCACAACGAGGCGCGATCTGTTGCGATCCGCAGCTTTGTTAGCTCGTCACTTTAGTGAGTAGTCCATTTCTAATCCAGCAGCCACTGGCGGCTCAGGTCCTTTACGACGATGATAGAATCTTCGAGGCCATTTCTCTCGCAACGTATTGTTCGGCAGTGCATTCAATGGGTTGTGCAGATTTGCTGTGTGTATTCCAGAGCGCACCCTGCTATTAGCCGGCCGAGCTTAAACTCTGTACGAGAACTCCATACAACGACTAAAGCTACATCTCTCTCCTGCCTGCGACTTGACGTTTTCCATTCTTCTCTCAAGCACCGACTGCTTCATCTCCTTTCAAGCACTGTCTGATGCACTGAATAGCATGTTCAGATTGTGAAGCGGTGTCCGCCCTTTTGCCATGACTTTGATTCATAGATTTCGTTCTTCCCTGATCCCTGCGCAGCTGTCCCGAGCTCTTGGCATCGTCGTGCAAGTAGTTGAAAACATTCTCCAGGACTGTAGTCTTCCGCACAATGGAATTGTGAACGTCGTCATTCCATGCTGCGCCCACGCATCCTGTATTGTCATGTTTGTATTCTTCATCATGGCAACTTGCCACGCGCAGGTTCAGACCGCGTATGCCTGCATTTTTCGGCTCAACCATTTTGTCTCCGTCTATTGTCCAAGACTGTACCCAGTCATTGCTGTAGTAATCGGAAGCCCCCTCTGTGTTTGAGTTGAAATCCTTGAGCCAGTTGCAATTTCACGAGAATGATGTCCCGGAGGCGTTGCACATGTTTTTGACGGCATCTGTGCAGGAGACGCCAAATGTCGACCGGGTCAAACAACACATGCAAGCACCAAGTGCGCCGTGATTCGGTGTTCCCAGCGTAACCAGCGACCCAAAGTTATACGGCGAATCAGATAGAAACTCCCAGTTTGCCTTGTATAGTGCAGACCTGGCCACAAGTCCGCCCATAGAGTGCCCGACAAAGTGGGGGATCTGGCCAGACTTGAGTCTCTTGGATACGTCCACCAGAAGATCATCACGTATGTTTTGTATCATCTGATCCGTGTTTGAGCCGTAGTCAAACTTGTAAATCTCAAAGTCAGCGTGGTGATCTGTAAAGTATTGCTCAAAAGTCTTCCATATTCCTGGGTCGGATGCATGGCCATGGACAAGGACCAGAAGATCTTTGTCAGCCAAGACTGCCGACAAGAGCAATAGCAATATCAGCAGAAATAGGAGCATCTTGGATAACAGCAGTACGGATCGCCAATAACAGCTTCGAGATAAACTCGAGAAACTGAAGTAGAGAACAAGAAAAGGGGAAAGAAGGAAAGCGACTTTTATAGCTCAGCCGCGGGCCTCAGCTCTTCCCCCACGATTCGTAGTTGCGTTGCATACTTCTCTACTACACCGGCCCCCAACGCCAGAGTCTTTCTTAATTAAGTGACCTGTGCTTTTAGGATTCGTGTGCGACGAAGCCGCAGGCGTGATCTGCGTTTTCCTCACAGCCACTTTGTACGGTCGCACATTAGCTGCAGCTTGTCACAGGCGAAAATAGCACACGCTCGCGATGTAACATATGAACAGAATCCAGCATACCTTGTACATTGCGATATAGAACGAGCTAAGCAAGGTGAGCTTGGTGTATATATGTAGTGTTTCATGTCGAGCCAGTCATTCCAACTATCAAAGTAGCGCCATTTGCCGTTCTTCATGCCCAAGCAAGCAATTACGTAGGAAACGAGGAGAAACGAGGACATCTCAGACATGCAGGACGTGCTGAGCACTTGGCTACCCATATATTACAGTGCAGCCACATGCAAGAACAACACTGTGGCGCGCATTTCAGCTCTGCTAAGCGGCCCAGTTCAGCAGCCAATACATCCGCCATGTACAAACTATCTTGTTCCCAATTCTGCTGTCATGCCGTCGCCAGAGCTGCATGTCTAGGCTGCGCTGTTCTGTGTGTTAGTGGCGGCCAGGCTTGTCGATCAAAAAGATGCCGGGTCGATACGATTGCCCTGAAAGCTGGGGCACTACAACTCTCAGTCTTGTATTCGCCCAAGTATTTACCCGCGTAAATAAGTACAAGCTTCGTTTCAGATCCGCGGCTCGCCAGCACACTGAGGCTAGAGGGGGAATGGTACAATCAGGCGGGCCGTGCCGCCGCGATGAACGTGCGTATGACAGAGCAGAAACTCAAGGGTACTATTGCAGTTATCGCAGTGGGCATAGACAGTAACCAGTAGTCTGGGTGATATGCAGCTCCGAGCTGACAGGATCGGCGTGCGTCAAACTTCTGCCGATGGCAGCTATTCCATAGGCGTCCGCGAGGCGACACATTTAATCTACAAGTGGGTAGGGGGCCTTAACCCGCCTAGCAATTGCGGCACAAATTCAAACCTCGTTAACGCAGAACAAGAGAAATCCAAGCTGGATTCTGTCTATATCCCGCTTTCCAAAAGGCGCCATTGCCATTGACTACGGAACTGTTTGAGGTTACGGCTCTTACACCAATATTGTCGTGCAAAACTCGTGGCTTACACAAACGATAATGTGTGTTTCCTTTTGTGGTTGACGGAAAAGTTGGGCTAAATCATTACAAGGGATGAAGAGAAAGCATCTATAAAGTTGGCCTCTGGCCGCAAGCGAATTCTGACAAGTCTTCCAAGATTGAACAGCCCTGCCGATCACCTCTGAGAAGGTTCGTGGCCACCAATGCGTATTGTGACCCTGTTTGGGCGGTTTCGTTTCATCAATCTTGCCATTTCAAATCTCCAATCTCGCCTCGATTTTATGATTCTCCAAACATCTCAAGTTCATGCAGTAGCAAACAGCGTGTCACAGAGCCTGGCCTGGTGCCCACCGAACAAAGAACGAGAGGTGCTGCCAGCTACCAGCCAGTATCCCCAAAAATACGTTTGGGCCTCTTTCATCCTTTGTTATCATAGTGTAAGAGCTCCATGCATCATGGAATTTGTTTCTGAGCCAGAACCCCGGTCAGAGTCTTTGTCGCAGAAAGGGTATCATGGAGGGCCATGACAATACAATATGTACGTCTGCCTATCGCATGCATCGTCGGCAACAAGCTTGGGAAGCACATGCTACGACTTGAAGATTCAGCTCATCAGGATGTCACTCTCCAATTCATTCGGTATAGAATGTGTCGGCAACGCAATCTTTTATGCCAGCAGAAACGAATCTGCGTTTCTAGGCTGCTGCGCCGTCGACCCCGCCACGACCGGCGATGGCCTCTGTCCAGAGGACAAGATGCGGCCGGCGACGTTTGACCCGGACGCGTACAGCAAAATCATGGCGCAGGAGTGCATAGGGAATGACTCCGATGCCCTGTGGTATAGCTGCATCGGCACCTCGCCGCCGTTTCTGGGCTGCTGCGGCGTCAATCCATGCGCCGAGGGAGGCTGCCCGCCGTCGGCTCTGAGAGCAGCATGGCTGAGCAGCAATGAAACGACTGCGAGCCTGTTTCTAGAGGGCGCATTGCCGGTACGACCGTCAGCTACTCTCTTAACGACAACGACGACGGCGACGACGGCGACGACGCCTGCGCAAACGTCTATCACGACCAGTGCGGCGGCAACGCCATCCGCGTCACCAGCGGCCACGAGCGGCGGCAGTGGCCACCAAAGAATACAGCCAGCTGCTATTGCTGCAATCGTCCTTGGCATTGTAGCCGCCATCGTGATCATCACAATACTGGCAATCTGGTACAGGCGGCGCAGACGCGATAGGTACATTGAGAAGGCCTTTACCGTTGGCAACGTTACCCGCATGACAACGGATCCCCATCGCACCGCTGGATCTACTTCGTCGTGGATGTACCCTTCTTCTCAACCAAGTCATTTTTTGTATGCATCAGAATACCAACCTGGCCCGACCACTGGTAACCCAATGCCACTAAGTCAGCACAGGGCGACTGCAGCAAGAACGCTGGACTCTCTTGAGCTGCCGGGTAGGACCTAATCCGAGATGGCAGGCGAGTCGTCGTCGCTGTCAGCACAGTCGCCGCACAATAGCCAAAGTTTCGCTGCACTATGAGACAAGACAAAAGTTTTTCCAGCGAGGGAAGTCTTTGTGCTCACCTCGCGCCATGGCCATCCGTGGTTGTTGACAATTCTTGGCAAGGTGCATGTTCGAGACGGGTATCCCTCCAGCCTCCATCGGGAAATGGGCATTGAAAACGCGCGTCGAACAATACCAGCCAATTCTGTCAATTGGCGGTTTCTATTTTTGAACATGGACAACAATAGCTTGAGCGCTGACGCGTATTACTCCTATTTTCGGCACGCTGGGTGGCTTTCCATTCCTGCCTCTCATGCTGGATCATCACCTCACATTGCGCGTCCTCTTTGCTCTGGTGCAGGCCATCACAGAGACTGGGAAAAAAAAGCGGAGGCGAATCGCCTCAAAGGTCGAGACCAGACAAAGTCAAGATCAGACTGCGGCGCAGTAAGACATCGACCCGGAGATGGAAAGGATATGCCAATCCAGGAGGGAGGTCCACTCTCAAAAGTCGAGTATGAATAAGCCCGGGGAGGGGGGGTTAATGCAGAGGAGACATTTACAAGGGGGCGCATTCCATGATTCTTGTCTTAATAATTAATTCTTTACGAGCATTGTCATAATTGTCAAGTGCGATCGACGCTTGGCTGCGACAACTCTCTTGTCTTGGTACTTGCGGATGGAACTCATCTCAACAGTGCAAAAAGGCCGCTGGGATGATGACTAGCAACCGATTGTCCATGTTGCGAGACTAGATACTAATGGCAAACAAGTTCCGACTCCCGTTGTAATAATGACGACACGGCTGGTTTTCCATTGAGCAAGAAGCGTAAACCCAAAATCGCCATGTCCGCTAACAACTCGCCACTCTGCTAGCTCTCCACCATGCCCATGCAAAAGGGAACGTGCCAGAGAGCTTTGGTGCTGAAAGGGGGCCGTAAAAAACGCAGCAGTGACTGTTCACTAGTAAGAAGAGACAAGTCAAGGGAGAATGTAGAAAGAAAGAAGAAATAGAAATAGGAAGAGCTGCGAGAGTAAGAAGAATTAGGAAAATAAGAAGACTAGGAAAAAAAAATAAATAAATAAGGGAATTTAGAAATATGAAGAATAAAGAAAGAAAATAAGAAGATGAATAAAGGATTGAAAAATTTAAGAAAATTAAGAAAAATAGAGCAAGTCAAAAGTCACTCCTTCTGCTCACTGAAACGACGGCTTTCTTGTTGTCCGCTTGCCTGTTCAAGGAGAACGAGCGCGGGGGATCAGAAGGATTGCGGATGGTGGAGCAGGTGAAACGTCATGTACTAACTACCTACCAGTTAACTAATAACCAAGTCGTAGCTACTGCTCCGGTCGCAACTCGTCTTTGTCCATTGCCGGGCGTTTTCGTCCCTGCTGGTGCGCGGCACGCAACCATGTCGATCAGGGTATCCTTTGTTGTCAGGCCTTGCGAACATGGCAATTCCCCTCCGAGACACGGGTTAAAAAGGCCAATTGGCACGCGTGCGCATCCAATGGGCTTCGCGTGAGCTCCGGGCTCCCTTCAAGTCTCGGCTTGATCTCAAGGCCAAGCCTTTTCCTTTTGGCCCGACAGCCAGCCAGAAGGGATTGGCAAGACCCGATTTCGATTGTGTGTTGTGTGTGCCTGCCCAGGCGTAAAGAGCAGCTTCCAGAAGGGCTGATGGGGACGGCGTGGCGTGCTGCTGCGCTCGGCCTGGAAAAAGTCAATCAGAAAACAATGCAATGCGTCATCCAGGCTCCGGCGTAGCTGAACAAGTGCATGGTTGCTTGCCTGAATGAACCCACAATCATCCCGTGAGGGTGTGAAGCAGCCGAGAGAAGAAAACTTTAATGTCCAATGCCTCTGGCCCGTATGCTCCGCTGCGAGCAGAGCAATGACCGGGCCAACCGCCTGGGCCAGCCGTCACGGTTTTTGTTTTGGTCTGTACAGGAGCGCTGTATCTGGTACGCACGCCGTCGATCTCTCCCTCGCTTGGAGAACCACATCTCGGACTGGACTGGTAACGGATCATCTTAGTTTTCCGTAGCGACGCGACAGAGCTCAGGGATGGAAAGAAGGGGAAAGTTACGCAATCTCTCCTGAGACTTCAACAGGCTATAAAGCCCTTCCCTCTCCCGCCTTGCAAGACTGCGTTCAAACCTCTTCTGCAAAATCCACGTCATACATACACAGTCGTATTCGTTCCATTTACATATACAACCACCACAAAACAAAACCCGCCTCAGCCCATCATGAAGTACTCCATCGTCTTCCTCGGCCTCGCCGCCACCGCCATCGCTCAGGGCAACATCATCTCTAGCGCCATTGGTGGCGCCAGCAGCCTCGCCTCCAGCGGCGCCGGCGGTCTCCTCTCCTCGGCCACCGACGCCGCCACCAGCCTGCTGCCCGGCGGCAGCAGCAGCAGCTCCTCCGCCAGCGCCACAAGCTCCTCCGGCGAGGCTACGTCCACCGGCTCCTCTTCTTCTGGCGCCACCCCGACCTCGTCGTCTTCGTCGTCCGAGGGTGCCGGCGGCGGCAGCAGCAGCAGCAGCAGCCGCGCCTCCTCTAGCTCGTCCGCCGCCAAGAGCAGCTCCAGCTCCGGCAGCGCGGGCGCCTCATCCTCGAGCAGCTCCTCCCAGAACGCCGCTCCCACCAACGGCGCCTACTACATGGCTCCGGTTGCTGGTTTCGCCGCTGCTGTTGCCATGCTGTAAATAAAAGCTGGTATAATAATGAGGAATCTTTGGTGCCGACGCAAAAGGGCTGTATGATGCATACCCGAGGTCAAAAACGTCTTGAATATATTTCTTGGGGGCAGGTGCGCCAAATACACTAGGCAGTTTGAAAACTCGGTAGTGATTTAATGATGAAACTTTTGATCTGACCTGTTCGTTGTTGCATATTGTGATCAGGGTCTATTTACACTGGCGGTTTACAGCCGAAACTTGTAGCAACACTCTTTCCCCCAAACGCGCCAATTAAGCCTTCTACCGAAGAGTAGACACCTAGGGCCGTTGTTACCAAGCCTCCCACCACATACGCAATATTGAAAGTGTTCAGCGCTGGCCTTTTCTTGTAGGCACGCCAATACCTCTTCAGCCCCGTGTCGACGTATGAGTAGGTTTGTGTTGCTGGGTCGAAATGCTCCTCGCCGTGAATCATGGCATCGCTTTTGAGCTGGAATCCAATGGCAAGCACCGCTGGTGCTGTATACGTCAGTGTAAGAATAAAGAATGCCCCGATGAGGCCCGAGACAAAGGAGAGCTGCGGCACCGCGGCAGCCACCAAAAACGCGAAAACCCAGAAGAGAGGCATGCACATTGCCCAGGCAATCTTGCCCTTTCTCTCCGTCAGCGGCGGGAAGTGGAAAACGTCCTGGAAGATGTCCATGTAGATGACCTTGAAGCCAATATTGCTGTACAGCGTGGCGGCAATGATGCCACCAATCAGGAAGAGCACATTTGTCGCCGTCTGGAAGGTATATGGCGACAGACCTTGCATGACGGGATTAAAGGCAAATTGGCCCTGAAAGGAATAGACAAACATGCCAAAGAAGATGTAGAGGATGTAGATAAAGGCCTGCCCGCAGAGGAGCGCCTTGCAGAAATCCATCGGGTGGCGCATCTCGGCCATGAACGCCACAAAAGCCATGCAGCCACCGTACGAGTAGACGGCCTGGTTGAGGCCGTTGAGCGACGCGACGAATCCGGAGCCCCCGCTGGCCAGTCCCTCGGGCGGCTGCCCGGCAAAGGTGCGAATCGGCCCGGGACCAAAGTCTTTGCCATACGAAGCTTGCGTGGCTTTGAAGTTGGGCGGAGAATGGACCACGACTCCAATGCTAGGACGTGATGAGAAGAGAAAAGAAGAGGAAGACGTTTCAGTGCAAGGTAATCACGCACCATATCAAGAGAATTGTCATGTTTATCCAAACGGCAAAATTGGCAAGCCAGGCCACGCGCCGGAGCGTCTTGACCTGGCTCACGAGCAGGCCCGCGACCGTGTAGATGAGCATGCAGGCGACAAAACACAGGCCATCACCGTGCATCGCGTCGCGGCCCTGCGAGATTTGCGAGATGCCCTGCCCGCTCTGCAGGATCAAGGTGGCGACAAAGAGCATCATCTGGAAGCTCAGCATAAAATTGACAAAATGTCGCGGCAGCGCGCCAAACAGCCGGTAAAAAAGATCTCCAAACGTGAGGAGCGGATACCTGTCCGAATCGAGGCCGAGATATGATTTCCAGACAATGTACCCAGAACTCGAATCACGTTAGGTTAGGCCGGGAAAAGGCAAGGCGACGACGACCCAAGCCGCCATGAGGATATGTTGTGTACTCACTATGCCGCGAGCGCCCCAAAGACGGTGTACAGGGCGACGCCGGGCCCGTAGCCCGTCTGCGCAAAAGCCCACGGCGTGGTCATGGGGCCTAGGATATCCGTCGTGATGAGGAAAAAGACTGCGGCCCAGCTCGTGGTGCGCAACGCCCGCTCGGCCTGGGCGTGGTCCTGCTGCGTCGGTCGGCCCATCATGGCCGCCACGTTCCCATCCTCGGGACCGGCCACGGCCTGACCCTTGACCGAGACAGGCTGCTGACTTGCCTGATGTGCGGCTGATTCCTTGCCGCGCGTGAGCTTTGCCCAGTACATGTACTCTTCGAAGGTGACTGATGGGTCGCGGACATAAGGATTCCCTGAGAGATGCATGCTGAGAGAGATGAGGATTTGCCCGAGTCGGATGACGGGAGATGGGTACAATACGTCGGGCCGCGTGTGTGGCGCTGGTAGTATTCTCGTCAGCTGCGAGAGTAACGAATAAATTGAGCGATGCGTGTACGCGTTTGAAACTGATGTTGAAAAGAAATACTGGCAAGTCAGCTCTACACCAATAAATACTACTTGTCCTATCTCTGATAGCCGTCGAGCTGGTCTGGCCTCAGAATGCGGGGAACAACGAAGGCGCTGTACAAAAGGCCCTTTCAATGAATGTAGGTGGTGCGACGATGTGACCTTGCGTACAGCGATCGTCCGGCCAGCTTGTAGCCACCAGCTTTCATATATTCTGAGATAGAATGACTGCCGGCTCAAATACGGATTGTCATCAGGTATTGGGGGTTTGGTTAGAATTGGGGCTCTTGCCAGGGCAAAGGTAAATAAATATATTAGATACGTAAAATGATGGACAGCTGCTTGTACTTGAGCACCTTCACGCTGCAGGCGGACAAGACGCTACCCCGCGCAGCTTGGAATTCTCGGACTAAACTACAAAACATTGCCCTTTTTGCGCCGTTCCCTTGATTCCATATCTTTGACATTGATGTTCTTCCAGAGGAACAAGCACGCAATGCACAGCGGCAGAAAGCTGCAGCCGACAATGACGAATATTCTCTGGACGTGGCCGTATGAGACGATGATAGCATCGCGGGCAGGGCTGCCCATGGGGTAGCCGAGCTGCAATGTAATGTCTGCATAGATATCGGTGGCATTGCTCTTGAGTTCAGCAGGCAGGTTTTTGTAAAACTGCTGGGGAAGTGTATTCGTCCAGATGCCACCAGCAATTGCTTGGCCAATGGCGGCGCCAATCGAACCAAACAGACCGTAGAGAGCGAGCGCAACAGCAGTCTCTTGGTGCGTGATGTTTGCCATGATGGCAAGCTGTGCTGTAATGGCCCATACACCACTGTAGATGCCGTTGAAGAGCTGACACATGACGAGGTAGCCGACGTGCGACGAGGGCGTGCGAAAGTAGACGAGAAGAGCAGTACCAAGCACAGCAAACGGCGTCATGCCAATAGACGGCCACTTGTAGTACCCGTGGTATCGGATGAGACTGTGAGATGATCAGGACTGTTGGACACGTGGTCCAGGGTTGGAAGTAGACTCACACTCCGGTCAGGGGGCCAATAATTGAAGACATGAGAGAAAAGGCGTTGAGAACATAACTGGCGTTTGTAATGCTGAGATCGTGGACGACTTGAAGGTAGGAATAGTAGTACGTATCCCAGGTGAAGATGGAAAGAAACATGAAGCCGTAGACCAGACAGGCACCAAGAAAACTCCGGTCCTTGAGGTGCTTGAAAGGAAAGTATTGGACGGTGGCGAAGAACCTCTCCCAAATGACAAAACCGAACAGGAGGACAACACCAACGACAATCATGGCAATGATGTAGCCAGTCTTCCAGCCCTGAGGGGCGTACTGCACCAAACTAAAGGGCAGCAGTACAAGACTCCAACCAAAGATTGTGAGAAACATGCCCACGACTGCAAGACTCAACGTTAGTAGCTGGGGAGAAGAACCCGATACTCTACGCGCTCACCATCAAACTCGACAGCATGGTGCTTGACAGAATCCCAGCACGTGCGTGTCCTGACGCGCGCTCGGGAAACTTGCCCTCGCGCTGCGCCTTGCGCTTGCTGTAAAAAAACACCACCACGACGGGCGCCGCAAAGACGGGAACAATGACGCAAAAGGCACCAAACGCCCAGCGAAAGTTGGCGTGCGTGTAAAAGAGGTCCGCGATCCTGGGCCCGCCAAAGGTGGCGGCGACGGTGGGCAGCTGCAGCAGGCCAAAGAGCAGCATGCGGTTGCGCAGCGTCGTCATGTCGGCGTAGATGATCTGCACCACGTACTGCACGCCAATGTGGCCGACCCAGTAGAGCGAGTTGGCCGCGGCAAACATCTCGACGCTGACGCAGGCGGCCTTGAGGACCATGCCGACGAGGACGAGGAGGATCATGACGGCGAAGCCCTCGGCGCGGCCCCAAACGTCAATGACCTTGGCAATGGCCAGGTTGCACACGCCGCCGAGGATCACGGCCAGGATGTCGGTGACGCCGAGCAGGCTGTGCGCCTTGAAGCTCGACGTGATGTAGGGCGTGAGGGCGCCCTGCACGCTCTGGAGCAGAGTGTCGACGAAGCTGACGAGGTACAGGCTGGGAAGAGTTAGCTACTGGTTTCCTGCTCCGCATTACTTTTTCATGTCCCTTATGCATTTTCAGACTGTATTTAGAGATCATGAAGCCCTTACAGAATGAACATGACCACCATGGTATTCTTGGACCACACAGAGGTTATGGCCTCGACGCGCTTGACACCATCCTGCACGTGAACAGAGCTAGTCTCGGACGTGGCAACATCTTCGTGAACCTCACGGACCTCGTCGTCGGACAAGGGCTTGCCGTCCTCCACATCTCCGTGCCTGACGGTGCCGTAGCCGCCGTGCTCGGTGGCAGCGCCGGCAGACATGTTGTTGCTGGCTGAGCTCGACGTGTGTCGATTCCGTGTCGTCTGCGCGAGTAGCTGCGTGCGGGCGTCGCTGGCGGTGATGGCGGCGGCACTCGTTCCTTGTAGAACCGGTTGCGAGTCTGAACCACGCGGCATGACGAACGGGCAGCCAAGAGGCGGGGGGAAAAGGTGGGCGACCGCTTGGGGGGTTTTAAACGACGCCGGAGGACTAGAGGCAAATGAAGAACTAGAACTTTTCTTCTTCCCCCCTGGAAAGACACGTTTTCCAACTAGCGGATTCAACAAGGACGCTATTGCGTGCGGGAAATACAGCTGCACATCGCGGGCACGGTAAATTGGACTCGGGGTGAAGCGAAGGCTTGAGCTGAGGCGACGCGCCCTGTAATGGGGGTGTTGCCACTTGCCCGCCAGGGAATGAGGTCTCGACAGCGGCTTTGGAAGACTAACCCCGCTGATTCAATCCACCTTGGGACCATGAGAGGGGCACAAAAGCCATACTGCGCACTATTCTCCTAGGTCCTTGACGTGTAGAGGAGCCGATAATGTCCGAGAAAGGAGCCTGGACGCTCCAGCAAGTAAAATATCAGGGTGCACGGCTATTAGATATAAACCTAGGGTCGTCCTTGATATATTTCAACGTGCTCAAGCGTGTCCTGCTGCTGCGATGCTTCGTGCAGAATTTTCTTATCAGATCCTGCAGAAATTATCTTGATCATCTGATAAGAAACGCAGTGGGGAACCGAGGCGTGCGAATCAGCCCATCAACGTGGCAGCCGACGACCAGGGCACGCCACAGGGGAGCACTTCTGAAACTATGTCGTTTGTACCGCGCTGGCAATAGTACAAGAATAAAAAAAAACAGACAGTTGCAATCTTTTCTTGGGTCTTGTTCCCCCGCTACTGGATCAACTAGCAGACACTGTTTTGTTTCACCGTCGCCCATTGTGGCAGGCAAGAAGCAACCGCTTGAATAAAGAAGAGCAGTGCTTTGTTGTCCCGCCATCATTCATTCCATCAACTATTCTTACTCTCGTTGAACTGAATATTCTTCCTTTGCTTATTCCCCGATCCCCCCCCCACCCCCTCATTTATTTTGTCATTTCCTTTGGTTTCTTTTATTCTTCCAATATGGTAGCCGCTCCACGCCGTGGGTGTTGGACCAGGTCAAGCTGCCCCGTGGAGCAATTTGGCTGCACCAACACGTTGCCCTTCGCAAGCCGAGATTGTTCCGTCGCACCCATGGGCGCCGGCGGTAATTTTTCTTACATGGCTCTGAAGCCACGCAGACAGCCGAGATAGACTTGCAGAAACTCGCCTCGGATTTTCTTCGCCGAGGCCGCCCCGCCAGGAGGGTTTCGTGAGTGCTCGACGAAAGACTCTCGATAAAGAGCCCTCTAATTGCCATTCACGATGCAGACTGCAACTCATTCCAATGAGCAATAGGCTTTAGGCTAATTGGACACATGAAGGTTACGGGGCCCGCTGAGAATAGAATACACGTGCGGGCAATCAAGCTCCAGACGCACTGCTGCCAAGCGCAGATCGACCAGGCCAAAGTCCTATTTCCCTTTGTCGGATGGTCCCGGGGTGGATAGCAAAAGAGCTAAACGCTTTCTCCTACCTCTTTCCGTTGTCGCATTACTTGATCCGCAGCAGTGCGAGTGATTTATTTTCCTTCTCCTTTGATTGGACAATCGTGGTCAATGCCTGGCAAGAATATCGCATACCTTTGTCTTTAACCAAAATAGATGCTGCATATTGAAAATACTGTAGTTTGCAAGATGAAGCCATTTGAGCAGTAAGCTTATTGCTGTCAATATGATTCACTCATCTTCCTTGATCAGTCAAGGGATTTGCCATGGCCATGTCTGTATATCGTCGTCTTTTGTGATTGGAATGCACTGAACCAATGTCTTGCAACCTTTGTCAGTTCATATGCGCCTTTGCGAGCAAACAGCAACATGCAGCTTTTTAGAAGAGTTTCGTATGACCCTTGATGCATAATATTGTTGATCCTGTCTTGACGTCTCACATTCTTTGCAGCTCTGTGTTCATGCCCAGCGGACGTCTTGCACGCGGTGTTCATCTGGCACTCTTTGTTCAAGAAATAACATGGGCTCTGACGCACTGCAGCTTCATTCTTTACTTGACAGGAGAAAAGTATATAAATCTGGCCGCTCCTCATAATTCAGTTTTCAACCACCAACCACCAACCACCAACCACCATTCCATCATCAACCACTTCCGATTCATCAACCATTTCCGATTCATCAACCATTTCCGATTCATCAACCCCTTTCCATCACAACCATCTACCCACAAGCTATAACAAAACATATCAACTGTCACACAATGCCTGCTAAGCAAACCACCCAAGCCAGCTCAAGCAATTCGACTCAGGGGATGCCGACCGGGGAGCAAGCGCGTGCTCTCGAAGATGTCGCGAGAGTGCGACAAACCATTAATCAAATCCAAACCTCCAACCAAGGTCGAAGTGAGGAAGCGGCCGAGTACATGGCACTAGCCAGTTCACTAGACAGCCTGGGCAACATCGCAGAGGCTGATCTCGCGCAAGCCATGGCCGAGCTTTGCGACATCCGCCAAGGCAGACATCTCCTATCACCCTCTCTCCCATTTGACAAAGTTCACTACGACAGACTTCTGTGGTTCTCGAATTCTTGGAGCCAGATTGAGCCTCTGCTCGCGGCGGGCAGAGCTACAGAGGCCCATGATCTGCTCAAGAACCTCATCCACTGTCAGCAGGCATTTGAGTATTCCAAGTTTTCGAGCCATCTATGGCGCAAGCGAGCACGCTGCGAGTCTATCCTTGGACTTGGGACGGAATCCAAAGAGTCTGAAGTCACGGCCAGCATGTGCGAGAGACGCGAACAGGCACGCCAGGCGGCCATGGCCACTGAGGGGCGGCAGCGAGCTTGAGCCCGCATCGAGCACGGCAGTTTTTTTTGCGACTTCTGATATATGAGGTAGCTGCTGAGTTTCAGAATCACGGCTGCTGACTAGAGTAGGGTTAATCCGGTAACACTACAAGGTATGCACATGTCAGGTTCGTATCTCTCCGGGCTAACTGGGGTATGATGGAAAGAGAGCGCTGGGCGGATTCTTGCTAGTTTAATTTTGCTATTTAAAAAATCGACTCTATTATTGCAAAACAAGTTTTTTTTAAAGAGTCCTGGATGGACAGCTCATTCGTGCGAGCGATAGGTTGGTTAAATTGAAAATAATGCAGACGAGGGCAGCGTGTGTTGCGCATCTCTGCGTCTTGGTCTGGTAAAGAAATGGAGTTGTCAGCAATGCGACACCAGAGCAAATATGGAATCTTCCCAGTGCTTTATTATGCCATAGAAACTTGCACGTCAACCTGTCCACTTGGCGACAACATGCGGGCAAGGCTGACATTGACTAGGATCAACGTCTACGTAGCAGACTGCGTCAGATCTCGACTCATCTGCCATGGCACCTTGACACATCTCGCCAGGATGTGGGCGAGGAGGGATACGACCGGGGATAATTTCGCGGCACATTGCCGGGATTGAATAGCGGTACAACATGGGGGCTGCAAGTATTTAAGCGTATAGCCCTTTCAAGAAACGCATCCTCATTCTGCGACCCAGAACTTCATTGTGTGCGCCTTGAGAAGTATCGATGCGCCTGAGTACCCGAGCGAAAGGCCAGACTAGTCGCAGCCCGTGTCTGAGCCGCGGGACGAAGCGCAAACGGTGATTTGCAGAGGGGCTACAAAGGCCTTTCCACGTCGATTTGGCGCAGCATCTATCTAAAATGCGCTCTAGTACATTGATTGCGATGTATGGGCCAGTTGGTTAAGGCATGGTGAGGCAAGAGGATAAGGCATTGCGCAGTGGTATCTGACGCGCCGGTGCAACTTTTATGTTCGCTACAAGACCAGAGCTCAAAAATCAGTGGTAGGAACTGACTTGAGACGCAGACTGGGTGAGAAGAGTTTCTACAATCCATAGCACAAGAGCGCGCAGGACATCTTCATTGGCTGTCCATGGCAAGTAAGTGTATGATCAGAACACGTGGGCCAGAAACGAAAGCACCCATACATCAATTCTATACTATCCAAAAAAAAGCCTACCCAGGGTCCGAAAATATTTGACTGTGTGTCATGGTGACGATTGCGCAGTCGTCAATGGCTGGTTCGATGCTGTGCTCTACCAAACAGGCCGCCATCGGATGGCTAGACACCACGTCCCACTGCATCACTCAATACATCAGATAACTACAGTTCAGCCACGAGGGGGGAAACTATCACGGCCAAGGAGTTCTAGAAGGAGTTCCACTCACGGCTCTCGCCTGCATACTTGCGAGCTCCTGAAGAGTCGCCGCGACGCCGGTGACCAATCCTAAATCTAGTGTCACGAAAAGCCCCCGAAAAATACGGCACCAATTACAACAACATGAGACGTACAAGCGCTCGTTTTCTCATCCCTGGTAGATTGCGTGCTTCGGGATTGCCTGCGAGCGGCCGTGGTGTCATCATCCATTGTCCGCCGTGCTACGCCTGCCGACAAGGCTAGATGGCGTGATTGCCTCGTGGGATAGCATCAACACACACCACACACAGCACCAAAACACGGAGTCACACTAGCAAGTTCGTACCCCCCAAAAACCCCAAGTGCTTTGATAATCAAACCAGTGAGAAGATGCTTACATCATGTAATGGAATGCAAGTGTGCAACTGGGGCAATCGTGGGCAGATTTCGCAATCACATGCGACACGCATGCCATTGCGGGGGAGAGAGGCCCTACGGTCCGAGTTTCGGCAACACGGGTGCCTAGTTCTTGTAGGAAAGACGGCATATATAATATTGATGCTTCCCGCCTCCTTTGGAAAAGAGTTTCTTGCAACATTGTAACAGAGGAACCATTGTCAATCTCCTTCTCTCAGATCCCAGCCATGGCGCCGTCTTTGACCGAAACCAAGACTGTCACCGAGCAGAAGCCTCCGCAGCCCTACAAGCTACACCTTGGCCAGTACAAGGAAATTGATGCCGTTTTTGTAGACAGAGCCGCTGAAGAGGGCAAGACTGGCGAGCCTCCTGCCAAGGTACGTCGTCCGGCCCCTTCTGGCCCCCTCCGCACGACTAACACCGCTTGCTTCTCTGCAGTTCCCTCACTACCTCCCGACCTGGGACCGCACTCAGTCCTGGCCTCCCCTGGAGCCGTACGAGCACTACGAGCACGGCAAGGACGCCGACACCTCGTACCCCAACCTCTTCCCCGAGGGCAGCGCTGTGACGGACCTCACGCCCAGCATTGGCAGCGAGGTCCGCGGCATCCAGCTGTCGGCCCTGTCCGACAAGGGCAAGGATGAGCTCGCGCACTACGTCGCCACGCGCAAGGTCGTCGCCTTTCGTAACCAAGACTTTGCCGACCTCGCCATCCCCGACGCCCTCCGGTACGGCGCCTACTTTGGCCGCCACCACATCCATCCCACGTCGGGCGCGCCCGAGGGCCACCCCGAGATTCACCTCGTCCACCGCGGCGCCGGCGACAAGGGCCACGAGACGTACTTTCAGGCGCGCACCAGCTCCGTCGCCTGGCACTCGGACGTCTCGTACGAGAAGCAGCCCCCCGGCACCACTTTCCTCTACATCCTCGACCGCCCCGAGACGGGCGGCGATACGCTCTTCGTCGACGCCGTCACGGCGTACAAGCGCCTCAGCCCTCTCTTCCAGGAGCGACTCCACGGCCTCCGCGCTACACATTCAGGCATCGAGCAGGTGAATGCTGCGGCTGCCCGGAATAGCATCAAGCGTCGCGAGCCAGTGGTTCACGACCACCCCATCGTGCGCACCCACCCTGCGACAGGTGAAAAGGCCCTCTATGTGAACCCTCAATGTGAGTGCGGTTCTCCACCGTGATGATATTATTCACGTAAACGTCCAATCTCTAACCTCGCCGCAGTTACCCGCGACATCGTTGGTCTGAAAAAGGAAGAGTCAGACACACTGCTCAAATTTCTGTATGACCATCTTGCCTACGGAGCCGACTTCCAGGCCCGCGTCAAGTGGGAGGAGGGTACCGTTGTCGTTTGGGACAACCGTGTCACACAGCATAGTGCCATTGTCGACTGGGAAAACGGTCAGCGTCGCCACCTTGCGCGTCTAACACCACAGGCCGAGGCGCCGTTTGAGACTCCGTATGCGACACCCAAGTAGGTGGCACGTGAGATGCGCCCGAGGAGCCGCGAGTCGGTCTGCGGGCTCGGTTAATGATATACGCCTGGCATAGTAAAATCAATATAAATATATGATGGATCTTGGACAAAATATCTCTCGCTTTTGCGTCTAAAACGCGCACGTTTCGCCTTGATATGACTGTTGGTTTGCTCGTGCCTCTCACGCCCTTGTCCGAAATCGATGCACCATTTCGTATTGCTGGACCAGGGCTGAGAACGTAGATTTTGGCGCATCGAGTGTCGAATTAAGCGAGCGGATTGCACAACAAATGGGCCAGCCACCCCAACATTGGAAAAGTCAAGTGACTTGTGTATTTTTTACACAGCTATTATGGGTAGTCCATCCGATCAATATTCCCTAGCGCGTAGCCTTCACCCCCTGGACGTGGCTGGCTCCTCAGAATCTTGGAAATTGCCATCTCAGCACTCATGCCTGCAACTTCTTCAGCGTGCGGCGCGTCATTGCTCAATAGCACCTGAAGGACTATGGTGGCATCCAGACGTGTCTTGTCGTTGCCATCGAGCGACTCCAGGCCGCTCTGCATGGCAAGGTCCATTGGCGTCGCACCCTGTTTCGTCGGGGCCTTTAGGTTCTCGAGCTTGCAGGTGTCGTGTCCTGCCAGCCACATGAGCATTGGAACATCGTTGGTAGCTGCGGCATAGTGCCATATGTTGCGGCCCTCGTGATCTACCGCCGTCGTCTTGGCCCCGTGCTCCTTGACAAGCATAGCAAGGGTCTCTGTGTCGTTGCACAGCAGCAGCGGAGTGCGGCCCATGTGGTCGCGCGCGTCCAAATTGCCGCCCGCTTCGACAATAACGTCGGCAAACTCGACAAGACCATCACACACGGCGTGGTGAAGCAGGGTACCGTTGGCCAGCCCCGTCGGGGAAGGGGCATTGGCGTCGAAGCTAGGGTGGTGAATGAGACGCCGGAAGCAGATAATGCTGTCGTCGAGAAAAGCATCTTTGAGCGCTTCTTGGAACTCGGCATCTGTAATGTCGACCTGGCCGAAAGCAACACGAGCGCCTGCATTGATGACAAAAGCGTCCTGGATGGCATCTATGAGGGCCTGCCTATTACTTTCGATCAGATTGAGCCTGGACGGGGCAAGAACCAGATCAAGGATGCCGCTCAAGATCTTGGATGTTATCGTGGGGTCGGTTGGTTGATAGTAGGAAAACTCGTCATCGTTGATCAAGTCAATGACAGCCCTAACGTCGCCACCACCCAGCAAGACACATTTCAAAAGGTTGTCATACCCCGTCAAGACGGTAGCGCGGAATGCGAGAAACATTAATAAGCGCCCCTTCCGGCCACTCGACTCGAAGAGGATGCGCCTCCGGAAATGCATATCCACCAGCTTCCGTATGACGGGCAGGCGAGACCGCAGCTCTGGATACTGCAGATGTATCACTTTGTGCCATTTTTCCATGGACGTTCTGCAGGTGAAAATCTGGGGCCCAGCAAGTGCGCAGAATAGGGGCGACGCAGCGCGCTTACGGAACATTGCACCCGGCGCCTCGGGCTGCTCCATCAGCTCGAAGCAAAGCGGCTCAAGCCCGAGGGCTGCGCTGATGTGCAGCGGGGAAAACGTTCCGTCGTACAGAATATCGGTGAGGTCGAGAATGGCGTCATTGGATGGTGATTGGGGACCATATATGTCGGGATAGGTTTCCCGAGCGTACTCAAGCGCCCACTGCATGAAGTTGAAGTGGCGGCCAAACAGTTTTCTCACGGCCGGGCCAACAGTGTTCCAATACCGTACAGCATACCTCGGCCAGCTTCGTGCGGCCTTGGAGTATTCCGGGTTGGCTCTTCTATAGTTTTGAAGGATGTTTCTTTCGAGATAGAATTCTTCGGGCTCCCTGTTCATCGCCGGGTCCAGCTGCATGTGAAGCCAGGCTTTGACCACGTCGGCCGACGGTCTCTCGGCAACGGTCTCCGCAGGCAGTATCCTGCGCATAGGGACATTGGGGTCATCCTCCAAGGTCTCAACAATCGTACTAGATTCGAATATAGCATCCTCCAAGGTCATTTTGGTCTCAGCCATCATCTCATTCGCGTCCAGCGCATTGTGCGGCTGGCATTAGGGGTTGGATGCTTGTACTCCGCCGCTGTCCACATAGGCGTATGCGAGGAAAGAAAAGTAAAGCTACGGTTTTCGCCTTCGCTGTACAAGGGGAAGCCGATAATGGACAGCGTTCAGCGACGTTGGTCGTCCCTGGTCGATTCGTTGATGAAATACTTTCCAGAGAAATTATTGCGGCTGGGGTTTCGTGCGGGATCTTGCACAGTGTAACACTGTGGCGGAGAGTCCGCGCACTGTGAGAAGCAGTGGTAGGCGACTGTTTTGACGAGCATCTACAGTCCAGGGCAAGACGGTCTGTTAGTTCTCATAATTGACGCCTGGAGATTCATCTCGTCGCGAAAATATCCATGCGGCAGGATACTAGCCGCAAAGCATTCTGCGCACGCTGATGTACTCAGTGGTCAGAGTTTAGTTTGATGCAGGGCTAGGCTACCCTGGACAAAGGATGTCGCTTTGCTAGGCACCCACAGGATAGATTTATAAGCTGGCCCGTAATCCTGGTTAATGAACTTCGTTGCCTACGCTAGTGCTATCATGTTGGCAGCCTCATGCTGCCATGCCGGCACTCAATGCCGGGTAGCTCCCAGGCGACACGTTCACACCACCTGTTCTTTTGTGCCGACTTCATCTCTGAGCGTATAAAAATTATAGCTAGGCCGGATGTTTCCTTTTCGATCAACAACAAGGACAAGCTTTTTATTTCTTCCAACTTTGATCCAATTGACTGCGAGTATTGCAACATGGCGAGCAACTATATACTTGTTCCTCATTGTACTATCGATGATGCTGTGGGGTTATCACAGGCCAAGGCTGAGTCCTTTGCTAGAGAGCCCTGGTGGACCAGCGAGTTTCCTGCAGATCGAACCGAGACGATTCTCGATTCCATGATTCTCCGAGAGCCCTATAATCAGCTCACAGCCAGAGAGATCCGCCGCCATCAAAAAGTCATTCATGTTCCCACAGGCGAGATTGTCGGCTACTCGCGATGGTTTGTACCAAGTCCAGACGACTGGCTCGAGGCGCAGACTCCCGCTGTGAGTGAGGAAGAAGAGGCCCGCTGCAAATTGCAGTTCGACACGGCTTATTGGCATTTCGTCGAAGATGGCCAGGATACTGACAGCCATGTCTCTGCATGGCGGACGGCTCATACTCCCACTGGGCCGGTTATCAGTACGTTTTGGAAACCCCCGGATCTACTATCGTGCAAAGTTGCCCTCTGCGCCTGCAAAACTTGTTCGAGCTAACGATATTGCATTCTGCAGGTCTCGAATATCTCTGCTGCAAGCAATCGCACCAAAAGCGCGGAGTGGCCTCCATGCTTATTAAAGCTGGCTGCGAGCAGGCGGACAGGCTCAGGTTGCCAATAACAATCTACGCCATGGGGGAAAAGGCTAGGGATGCGTACCTAAAGCATGGCTTCCAGCAACTGGCAGAGAAACACCAGGATCTGCGCCCGCTCAGGGATTGCGTGTACCACACTTACTGGATGGTCCGACACCCTCAGTAAATAGGCAGGGAGGTCATCAGACCAATTATCAAACGCCATCTCAATACTTTTTCCATTTCTGTCCCTGTTTTAGTGTCATCTTGGGCAGCGTCGGCATGTTCGGGCACAGCTACTACCCACCATTAGGTAGGCAACGCATGTTGTAGCGGTACGCGCCGGGCCTATTTAGTGCCGGCCGCCTCTTGGGGGCTCAAGGGCTGAATCAAGGACAGACGTGTTACCATACGGGAAATCATAGTTACTCAAGGACTAGGCAGTCTGTGGAAGTTGGGCTCTATACGAGTCTACGTTTGCTGTACAGCAATAGCTCTAGGTCAAAGCCGCGCTGGCCAGGCATCAAGCCCGCGGCGCTCGCTCCAAGAGCTGGTCGTCTCCCCGGCGGCCTCTTCTCGACTGTCTAGGCAGCAGCCAGTGCACCGCCTGGCCGCTCCCAGCAAGCTGCGATTCTAAACTTGACAACGTATCATGTTATCCGGTTGGGGTTACTCGAAACTTGCCAGCACATGCACATGCTCGAGCCACAGAGAAGCGTGCTGGGTCTCTGCTCAGGCTGCTTTGCCATAGTTGCAGTTCTGCAACTAGTTCCGTAATTCGGTAGCATAGAAGCCACTTATATGCTTCAACCGCAAATTGCCAACGGGCCATTTCACTGGCATGTATATCTCTATAGCCTTGCAGCAGCGATGAACCGGAGCCACAATCTCACCAGAGATCACTGGAAAGGAATCTCTGCGATCCGATTGTATTGGCTACGGATTTCATGTGGAGGGGACGACCGAGTTTACGCCAGGCCACATTGGTCGGCCGCCTCCAGGCATGCAAACGACAAGCCTCTTTCCCCGCGCCGGGGTGGTCGCATTTTGGCCACCCACACAGGCCACATAGGGACATCAGCGTTAAAGAGGACGCCGCAGTCTTTCTGAATGCAGGACAAGCTTCACATAGTCTCCCGCCTTTGCGAATCACATTCAGGTTCGCACCTGGTCAGGCAGCGACGCAGGCGTCTACTGGTAGTCATGGTGTGAGAGTGGGTTGCGAGAGAGGAGGCGAGACATGGGCCGGCCCCAAGAGCCAGCCACACTCAGTCCTAGGTGAGGTGTGATTTGACCTTTTGCCTTGTTTTCCAG
Organism: Akanthomyces dipterigenus; assembly: GCA_030783385.1. Taxonomy (NCBI): domain Eukaryota; kingdom Fungi; phylum Ascomycota; class Sordariomycetes; order Hypocreales; family Cordycipitaceae; genus Akanthomyces; species Akanthomyces dipterigenus. The sequence goes on along the minus strand of JARJRE010000648.1, from coordinate 4,777 downwards.
CTATATTTTAGAGCCTTGCAACTACTTGACTTTTTGGACATTTTGCCACGAGTTGACTTACACCATTTGGCATGTTCAATACCGCGCTACCGTAAGCAATCTCGATCGGCTCCGAGCCGGATTTTCAGAAAATCGGTCGTGGACTCTTCTTCTCAGGTTCATCTCAACACAACTATACAACAGTAGATATAGGCCCAAATGTGCTAGGGAACAAGGCTCGCTATACGAAATCAGCCTAGAGGTGACGTTGGAAGTTTACCCTGTCACAGCGGGAGAGTCATGTCGCACGGGAGTAGTCATGACATGGTGGTTTGGCCAAAGCAAGGTTATAGAGCCTTTTGGTATGCTACTACGCGGAATTTCAAGTAGAAAAGTGCGTATTTCTCATTATTGAGACCTAAAGTGGCATTCTGATCGTGTCGCCGACCACTCAAAGCGCCAGCTTGCCAACGGCGTCTGCTACCCCCGGTCTAGCCTTGCATCGTACTACCCACCTCCGGGAACCTCATGATACTGATGTGTCGGTCGTCTTTCTACCCAATTGTGCTGATGATCACTACTAGACTTGAGCTGGGAAGACCATGTTATAGACTCTGCCCATATGATGAGTGGCAGCAAATTCCCATCAGGGGCTCCGTCGTGCTACCCATCCTTATGAGCACCCATGATAGGGAGGTGTCGGTCTACTATGTCTTGTCGCTAACATTCGTATTACACCAAACTTATATTTGGTAGCAAAATGTCTTTGGCTTTGGTCACCCGTGCTGGGCTGTGGGAGGCATTGCTGAGCGACAAGCTTGTGCAACAGCTTGCGCCCAAAGATATAAAGAACAATTCCTGCCATGTTGAAATAACAAGCTACCCTCTTTACTTGCTTTACTCACACAGTCTCTTGCTAGTAGTCAAAGCATACATTGAATTTTTTTCAGGAAGTATTCTGCATGTTCTCAACTACACAGTTCCCCAACATCCGCACAACCATGGAAGTTGTGGTCCCTCATCTTGGAGCGGCCAGCGCTGGCTTTTGGTAGGAATCCTACATTCAACTGACACTCATCAATTACGCTCTAACCGTCTTTATCTAGTATTGCAAAATATTCCCAAGCCCTCTACAGGGGGACCCGAGCAGCCACTACGGACCTGGATCGTTGCCAGAGACGACTCGGCATTTGCTTGTACAAAGCCATTGCCTTCATGGATGAAGTAAACAGTATGTCCAATATTATCTCTCCATACGAGATTGAATGGATTAACTGCACGTTTATCGATCTGCGAGATCGCATCGAGTCTACCAGAGCCAGACTTCCGACGAAACGAAACGGTCGATATCGACGGCGAGATCGGTTGTGGTATGGACACAACCAAAAGTCGGTCGCCCGAGACCTGAATACTCTTTTGGACTACTGGGAGGTCTTTGATCCTTCATGGCTACTCGAGCGTCACAGTCGGCGCCAGACGAGAGAGATTGGGCGACAGCTGGCAGCAGATGCGGCGCGCAGAGGGTCGACTTCTGACATGACCGCAGAGTGCTCATGCTGAGATGGCCCTCCACTGAACATGGGAATCCGGAGACGTTATAGAATGAGAACAAATACCGACGGAATAGCTACTGGTATATTGTAGCACTTAGGTATCTGAGGGGAAGACTTGCTGGGGTTCTTGACCCCAATTGCTTTGGGCATAAGCAAATCTTCTACATACCTACAGTGCTGTATAACCTCACACAAGATAGTCATTTTATCCTCGCAGAACAGCCTGCAAGAGAAGAAAGCAACATTAATAAACTCGCGATACACTCGAATAAATAGCTACGGTGATCCTTGAGATGAGAAGCAAAGATGTTGCTTGTTTCGTCCAGCAAGTATAGCACAGCACGCTACGATTGATGGCCACCGCGGCATCTTCTTCCGAGCGACCAGTCAAGCCGACTGACATGCCGTGGCTGTCTAATCATGAACAGTCTCTCAGAAATTATCTTAATTATTCATCCGAGGTCACCATCTTCCACGGAATCCGCGTCCTCTTCCACCACCCCGGCCGCCTCCTCGCCCGCCTCGTCCGCCTCTGCCACGTCCACCACCACGTCCTCGACCACCGCCATGGGATTCTCTGTTGAACCTCTCGGCAGGCGCAGGGCCACGGCTCTTCCGTTCTTGCCTATCCTGGTCGCTGAAGTCCCACAGATTATCCAGAGCAAGAAGCTGACAAAACTCTGCCGTCTGCGGGTTGGTATATTCGTAAGGCTGGTCGTGGACAATTTCGGGTGTACCCTGCTCATACGGTGGCGCCGTCTGAGAAAAGTTGTCGGGGACCGCGAGCTTGCCAGCTTTGACAACATGTTCCTCTACCCACTCTCTCTCCTGATCTATGAGAGGAATATACTCGGCCTCACCTAGATCGGCTGCCACGCGGGAGGACGGGTCGCCAATAGCCAGCTCGCGGTGAAATACTCGAGTAATGGCGAGCCATTCTGGATCATATTCTAGTCTGTAGCGCGGTAAAGTTTCACTTGAAGGATAGCGAGTAGACTCTTCTTCATCAAACGGATGTATCTCGCACAGCTGCAAGAAGCGTCGACCAGGAAGACATTTGTCAAGCGCAAGGAAACGAACCTCTGTATTTGTAATGCCTGGCGGAACAGGCTGCCCCGGAACTCCCTTGGGTCTTGGTGGCGGCTTTGCGAAAGAGGTTGGCAGCTGGGCTAACAGCTCCTCGGAGACTTTGTTTGTTTCTGTTGGCTTGTCCTCGGCGATTTCCTGCACTTCGGATACGGGCACCGTGCCATTGCTGGGCTGCGCACTATTGTCATTACCGTCATCGTCATCGTCGATATCCAAGTCAATCTCGTCTGGATTGGCCTCTTTTGGGGGTTGTCCGACCGATTTTTCGGACAGTGGGGGCACACCATTCTCAGCGTCGCCATCGTCAAGGTCCAAGTCGATTTCGTCTGGATTGGCCTCTTGTGCGTTTTCACTAACCAACTCTTCAGTTTGCGGCTGCCCCGCCTGCTTGGAGTCGGATTCCGGTTGCGCAGTGAAGCGCTTCAAAGCAGCAAACTTGACGTGCAAGTGCGCAGAAAACCAATACGGTGGACGAAGACGATCGAGAACATATTCTGCAGCAACATTGCCCAGTGTGCCGTCGATGGATTCTTGCCGGAAGTCTCTTTTTTGCTTAAACAGCCGCTCCGAGTCCCCGTGCTTCTCAATACCCCTGGGCCAGTCATGACTTAGGCCAATGTCGACCTGAGTGCGCAGCAGCAGCAGTTTGCGGATATCGATTTCTCGCACATGATAGAATGACCGCACATCACTATCATTGAACGGAAGGCGTTCAAAATGGGGTTTTCTATAGTCAAAGCCCTTCCAGATACCCGACATGCCGGCGATGCGCAGGGGACCAAATCGCACAACGTTGGCGGCACCCATGTAGTAAATGTTGGGGGCGACCCAGCCGCCGTAGAATAGTTCCCAGAGATGGGAGCTGGCTTCGTGGTTTCCGCCGATGAAGATGGTGACATAGGGCGCCTTGCGCACGCCAGAATAGTAGTCGGGAAAGTCACCAAGCTCTCGGTACTTGACGGGGCATGCCATGACGGCAAGATCTTGCGCATGGCGGACAGACTGATCGAGGTTAGTCGATTTGTTCAAGCCCTATAATGACTCGAGAGATTGATTCTTGTGTACCTGAAAGTCCCCACCAATGATGAGGAGATCGACGGTATCCCACTTGCGTTCCTGACAAGACCGCTCAACGGCGGCGTATATGGCGTTGAGCGTACCGTGGCCCTGCAACAATTAGTCGTCGGGCCCAAAAGGCTTGGACTGATCAGACCGGTCACTCACACATCCTTCCACGGCTACCCGCACTCCACCCGATTCCAGAGTAGTTGGGGCCATGGCGGACAAGAAGCGATGCTGTTGCCCGTTTGCTGGATGCACGTTTTTCGCGTTTGAAGCAGCGCTGGCGAAAGCCAGTCTAGCGCCCTGTTTGGTGGATGCCCACGGCAGGCGCCGTTGAAAGCACTGTGGAACATGGACAGTACCAGCATGGAATGTAAAATGAAATATAGAAAAGGAAAGAAAATCCGGCAAAAGACCTTGGACAAATCTCAAAGCCGTATTATCGATGCGACCATTTCATCCATCACGCCATTTCCCATGACCATGGATTGGTCATGATTAGGGCCGTGGAGCCATGCCAAGTAGCCTCAAGCTCACTACCAGTAAACCCAAAAGCTTTACATAAATACCGTTGCAGTTATCCATTCTACCTTAGCAGCCGCTTCTCAAACCACGACAATAACAAAATTGCCTCATCTTTCGCAGCCCCCATCCTCCACCGCCATCATGCCCGCCGCTGCAAAGACCATTGCCCTCGTCATCGGCAGCACGCGCTCACCCCGCATGGGCCCGTACATCCAGAGCTACATCCAAAAGACGTACCTCGACCCCGTCGTCGCGGCCTCGCCTCCCGGCACCATCCGCCTCGAGACGCTTGGACCTGCAGGCGCACCCGCTCCCCATCTTTGACGAGCCCACGCACCCGGCCGGCCGGCCCGCGGCCGACCCGACCCCGGCGTACGCGCACGCGCACACGCGGCGCTGGTCGGCCCTGGTGCGCGGCTACGACGCCTTTGTCTTCTTCACGCCCGAGTACAACGGCAGCATCCCCGCGGGGCTCAAGACGGCCCTCGACGCCCTCTTCCACGAGTGGGCCGGCAAGCCCGCCGGCGTCGTCGCGTACGCCGGCCGCGGCGGCGCCTCGGTCGCCGCGC
>JARJRE010000647.1:0-34808 GCA_030783385.1 Akanthomyces dipterigenus | reverse complement strand
GCTAGTCAGGGCTGCGTGACACTAGGTAGGGTCAAAGACGAGGTCGAACCCTCGAAGAGGCTCCGTGTGCATTCTGGAGCGATTGACTTGCATGAAGGGGATCAGCGACTGGCACGGGAACGCTGGTGAGAGATAGATTGGCAGTACGACAAGAGAAGGGAATGTAATTGGCATATTGGCTGGCAATGCGAGTTTCCACATTCGGATAACGGCAGCGAGAGATTTTAGGTTGTGGTGCTGTTTCTATTCTTAGGGTATCGACGAGGCTGTGCTGTGCTTCCCTGGAAGGCACCACAGGCACGAAGGAGCACGACGGCGGCCGGGCGATCATTCCTTCACGGTGAGCATGCGGCTGAGAGCTAGCGCGGAGGTTTTTTAATTATTATTTTTTTCCTTTCCAGGGGAGTGGTAATATACACCAACAGTGGCCAACAACTCTGTTCTGCTCTGGAGGGGGACAGGTATTTAGGAGCATCCAAGCATCCACCGTGTCGGAAGATGGCGGGGGCGCACCCAGGGCAACACGAGGCTATGACGACAAAAGCCGGGCCCTCTTCAACCCTTCTTCGCCCTGGCACGCCTGGGTCGTGTCAAGTCAACTGCTGTTGACGCTGTGCGGCGCTGAGCGGGCCGGCCTGTGCAGCAGGGAGCCGCCCATGATCGTGGCAAATCGACCACCTTTCTCGTGTCGGGCCTGGGCTGTGACGACATCATCGCCAAGGGGGGGAAGACCCTTATAAGCTATTCTCCATTGTGATGCGAGATGGGTTCTTGGCACAGACAGGCACGGGGCGTTGCATCTGAAGTGTACTAGTAACTGGTAGATGTTACGAGTTGGGCGTTGCTAGGACAAAACTTTGTTTGTTGAGAGGTTCCGAGAGAGAGCACCAGCTGCCAGCACCTACATTATGGCACGAGTGGGTGCTGTAGATGGCCGTTATAGTGGGCGGCTGGCGCTGGCAGAACAACCGTCTGATGATCAGTGCCCGTTGGTGCAGTTACAGGTTGCTAGCCTGTACGGCTTACAATAACAGCCCTTCAGATGAGCTGCCAGGACCGTTGGGAGGTCAAATATGGTCTAGAGATGACGCAAATCGAGCTTGCATCGGATATGCTCAACTCGAATCGGAGAATTTCTACCATTGATTTTGCTGCACACAGTTGCGGTGTGCGGCCAACAGACGATCTAGTCCAGACCGCATACACGCAGCTTCAAGGCTGCTCCCATTTGCTCTAACGTTAGGTGGCTGTCTGGTCCCCTGCTGGCAAACACTGCAATAGCACCTTGCAGGTCGAAATACAGGGCCCTGGGCCGCCACACGAACAGATCTGCAGGCGTGTGCGACACAACAAGCCCTGCAGCATCGCGCATATCAGAAAGCACACGTCCTGTGCATGTTTGTCTTTGCAGGCAAGGGGCGTCCGCTCGCAAGGCGGTAAAGGCCAGATTCTGCTGCCTTGCTGTCTCGCCAGAACGACACTCGAGATGCACCCACGTGTGGTGACGGAGAAGATGAGGTGGCATAGCAACGGCGTGTTTGAGGCTGACTGACCCTACTGTATCGAAGTTGTGGCCACTGTGATGATACCCCGTAGGCAAAGTTTACGGGTATAGTAGTGGCACGAGCTCACCCTGTTGCAGCCTTGCTTGGTGCCTGTCAGCCTCAGCAACCCGCCTAACAAAACAAACGGATTGACAGAAATAATATTGCCCCTCGTTGTATCCGTGAGGTGGGCTGAGCCTGTAACTAGCAGCTCCGTTGACCCCTGGCTGCGCGTTTTCAGAGAGCCCCGTCCCTCCCCCAAGGCGTCCCCACCTGCGTGCGCTGAGCCCCAAAGGCTCGGACCCGCCCACCGCCAGCTGCCCCGGCAAGCCAAAAAAAGCTCCAGCCAGGCAGCTTGGTGTTGCGGCGGCATGATACCCCTCTGGCGACGTACTGGTAAATACAAAACTAAGTACATAGAGCTGCCACTCCCCTCCCTCCTCTCTTCCACCCTTCCTCATTCAATCTCAATTCTCCTCCTGCAGCATACATCCTCACACACGATACCATCCACCTACGCCTTTGCTCTCGTCTTCCGTGGAAAAAGCAATCAGATCTCTCTCTCATCGGTCCACTGCCGTTGCTTCTGTTTCAACTGCCAGCGATCTCTACCACCCCGCACCCATCACCGCCTTACCCAACGGCAGCATCACGTTCGTGTTGTAACAATCATCATTTATTCTCGTTCTTCTTGTCCATAGTTCTGACACCATGTGGTGAGTGCCAACACTAAATAGACGCGGAGAGGGCAGCACACAGTGTGTCTGGCGTGAGATGGCGGGGACGCGCTCACGCACGCCGCGACCCCTCACGCACCGCTCTGAATCCAACTTGCTAATCCAAAAATCCTAGTGGCATTTTCGGCTACATCAACTACCTTGTCGAGAAGGATCGCAAGTTCATTCTCGACACCCTTCTCAATGGTGAGCGGCTCCCTTGTTTGCTCTTCCCGCCGCCGCCGACAAAGCCAGCTAACCCGACCTGTTACTAGGTCTGTCTCGTCTAGAGTACCGAGGATACGACTCCGCTGGTCTCGCCATCGATGGCGACAAGAAGAACGAGGTGTTCGCTTTCAAGGAGGTTGGCAAGGTCGCCAAGCTGCGAAAGCTCATTGAGGAGCAAAACCCCAACTCCAGCAAGATTTTCGATTCACATGCCGGTATCGCCCACACCCGCTGGGCTACACACGGTCCCCCCTCCACCGTGAACTGCCACCCTCACCGGTAAGCCCAAACGCCGTTCTCTGGCCAAGTAATCGTCTAACGCCAAATTACAGCTCCGATCCTACCTGGGAGTTTGCCATTGTCCACAACGGTATCATTACCAACTACAAGGAACTCAAGACCCTGCTTGAGAGCAAGGGCTTCCGATTCGAGACCGAGACCGATACTGAGTGCATTGCCAAGCTCACCAAGTACATCTACGACCAGGACCCCAAAATTGGCTTTACCGATCTTGCCAAGGCCGTCATTCAGGAGCTTGAGGGCGCCTACGGTCTGCTGATCAAGTCTGTCCACTTCCCCCACGAGGTCATCGCCGCCCGCAAGGGTTCGCCTCTCGTTATCGGCGTCAAAACTCAACGCCGCATGAAGGTGGACTTTGTTGATGTCGAGTACGCTGATGATAACAGCGTCCCCCTCCCCGCTGATGCTGCCTCGCAAAACGTTGCCCTGAAGAAGAATGCTTCTAGCCTGCTCAGCCCTGGCGACAACCTGCTCGGCGCCGCCGACAAGTCTTTGCTGCACCGCTCCCAGTCGCGTGCTTTCATGACCGATGATGGCATGCCTATGCCTGCCGAGTTCTTCCTCTCTTCCGACCCTTCTGCCATTGTCGAGCACACCAAGAAGGTCCTCTACCTCGAGGATGATGACATTGCCCACATCCACGAGGGCTCTCTCAACATCCACCGTCTGAAGAAGGCTGATGGTAGCTCCAACACCCGCACTATCCAGACTTTGGAGCTTGAGCTGCAGGAAATTATGAAGGGCAAGTTTGACCACTTCATGCAGAAGGAAATTTTTGAGCAGCCTGAGTCCGTCGTCAACACCATGCGTGGTCGTCTCGACATTGCCAACCAAAATGTCACTCTTGGTGGGCTTCGCGCCTACATCAGTACCATCCGTCGCTGCCGCAGAATAATCTTCATTGCGTGCGGTACCAGCTACCACTCGTGCATGGCTGTTCGCGGTATCTTTGAGGAGTTGACCGAGATCCCCATTGCGGTTGAACTGGCTTCCGATTTCCTCGATCGCCAGGCCCCCGTTTTCCGTGACGACACCTGCGTTTTTGTCTCCCAGTCTGGCGAGACTGCCGACTCGCTCATGGCCCTCCGTTACTGCCTGGAGCGAGGTGCCCTGACCGTTGGCATCGTCAATGTTGTCGGCTCTTCCATTTCCATGCTCACCCACTGTGGTGTGCACGTCAACGCTGGCCCTGAGATTGGTGTCGCCTCCACTAAGGCCTACACCTCTCAGTTCATTGCTATGGTCATGTTTGCTCTGTCACTTAGCGAGGACCGTGCCTCGAAGAAGGCCCGCCGTGAGGAGATTATGGACGGTCTTTCCAATATTTCTGGCCAGATCAAGGCGATCCTCGACCTTGACAAACCCATCAAAGACCTTTGCCAGAAGGTTTTCAAGGACCAAAAGTCTCTGCTCCTGCTCGGTCGTGGTAGCCAGTTCTCTACTGCGCTCGAAGGTGCCCTCAAGATCAAGGAGATTTCCTACCTCCACTGCGAAGCTGTCATGTCTGGTGAGCTCAAGCACGGTGTCTTGGCGCTCGTTGACGAGAATCTGCCTATCATCATGATCATGACCCGCGACGAGATCTTCACCAAGTCGCTCAACGCCTACCAGCAGGTTATCGCCCGTGGCGGCAAGCCTATTGTTATCTGCAACCCCAGTGATGAGGAGTTTAAGTCGAGCGACGCTCTCAAGATTGAGGTTCCCAAGACTGTTGACTGCTTGCAAGGTCTTCTCAACGTTGTCCCTCTGCAGCTGATTGCATACTGGCTAGCTGTTCTCGAGGGTCTGAACGTTGATTTTCCCCGAAATCTTGCCAAGTCGGTCACAGTTGAGTAAGACGGCTGTCAGACTCCCTGGTCGTGCTGGCATCACTGCAGCAACTGGTCTATGTTTTGGCTTGGCGTTTCTTGGCTGTGATTTTGAGCCCGCAGCCTCGGACGCACCTGTGGCGTGCTCCGCAGGCATGTGATAGTATGGAGTTGGCCTGATGCGAAAATTGGATTTTGTAATGGTTCATATTTTTTTTACGATGTTTGCAATGTATAGTGAACATTTATCTGTCTTTTATTTTGCAAGGCCACTGGTGGCCGGAGCGAGACTAGCTAGTATAATGAATGATTTAGCGATGTACTACTTGTGTGTACTCAATGTGATGGTCTACCCTGTCCACTGTGAACAAACAGCTGTTTATGATGTCTGCCGGAGTGTTTGATGTAAGACGAGAGGTGTATTGGTACAGATTTATTGTTCTATGGCTCTGAATACATTGTCCTGCTACCATTCCAGAACTATTGCTGCAAGACCTAGGATACACATCCTTTCTAGACACCCCGGCCTTAGACTGTTTGTGTTCCGTAGCCGCGAATTCTCTCGGCAAACGCCCAGCTCTGGTTCTCCAGCTTGTTGTCGTACGACACGTCGACGCCGTCCTTGGTGACAATGGCCATGGAGTATGTGTCCATGCTGCGAGCGTCGCGGTAGAATAGCACCTTCATGCACTCCTTGATGAGCTCGACGGCCTCGTCCTTTTCGAGCGTCTTGGCAGCCTCCTCATCGGGAACGCGGCGGCGCATGATGGGCTGGGCGAGCATGGCGCCGTAGCCGGTAGCGAGCGAGGGGCTCGAGTAGGTGGTGCCGAGGAGGTCGGCGGCGGCGAGGAAGGGCTGCTGGTCGTCGTCGAGGCCGGCGATGAGCAGGTGGTTCCAGAGCGGGTCAAACTTGGAGCGGCGGTTGTAGAGCAGCTTGGCGAGGTAGCGGTGGAGGTTGGCGGCGCTGAGGCGGGGCGTCTCGCCCGACGAGTAGGCCTCGTCGAGGGCGAGGTCCGTCAGGTGCCGGTCCAGGTACTGCATGTCGGAGATGTCGCCGGAGAAGCCGACGACCGAGGTGTCTTGGAACGTCTTGAGGCGCTTGACGTCGGTGAAGCGCGCGAGAGAGCCGTAGGAGGCTGGGCAAAGTGTTAGCTGAGTTGGGCGTGATGGCCATGGATGCAGCCGGAGGAGGAAGACACCTACCCAGATTATCGGCGGCGACGACGACGCCGTCTTTGTACTTGACGCCAATCACAGACGTGCCAGTGACAATGGGCTGCTGCGTGTGCGTTCTGGGAGCATTCTCCTGGACATATGAGTGGTCGTAGGCGCCGTAGATGTCATCTCTAGGCTGTTGAATATGTCAGTACAATGACTCTGCCGGCAAACACTGTCTTTGGACACTATGAAAGAGCTGAAATTGACGTACACGGCCCCAGGCTTGCGGACGGTGATCCATTCTGGACTATGTTGGGCTTGTATAGAGGTTGCTGTTTCGTCTGTCGGCTGGGGAGCTATGGCAGCTAAACAGCGGCTCGTTGGTATGCGACGGAAGATGCAATTCGTCGCTTAGAGAAGGGATGATGAGCGATAGAGCTTGTGACAATGGTGTGATTGCGGAATGGGAATGGTGAGCGAATGCTTCGTCAAACAGCTATGGGCATGGCTTGGTGTTCGCGCGTCCCACTGGAGCCTGCGTCGCCAGCTGCTGCGTAGAGGATGATGACATAAGCTACCTAGGTAGGTGCTTGGGATTCGCTGGCTTCTGTAGAGGGTAGCTTGGGGAGCTGTCAGTGAAGCTGTGAAGTAGTGGGTACCTCCTCATACGTCTGATGGGCACTCGGAGGTGCGTACCGAGTACTTTGGGGCTTCTCCTCATTCGTGGAAGCTCCAGGTGACCGTCACGCTACTTGCTGCAGCACGCAAAGCCCCGCTAGACGCAGATACCTCACCGGCCCTGAGATTAATAAGGGAGGACGAGGGAAGGGGACATGCGACCGCATCCGCGTTCGACCAGAAACAGCCCCCAGCCTTCGTCATTTCCCTGCAATGCATAACTCAACGTGACACAACCGGTCGGCCATCGGCTTGTTCAACCATCAGCATTGCATCTTCAACAATCTCGCGGCCATTCAATTCGCACGCGCACATTTTGCACTCGTTTACATAGTGATTGCACTGCTCAACGCACAGCCTACCTGTCCGATTGTTTACTTTGCTACCACTTTTGGGAGCCCGCTCCAGCTAAATAGACCACGACGATATTTGCACCACCACAACCACAAGCATGCTGAGCCTCTTGAGTCGAGCCGCTGCCGGGCGCACACTGTCCGCTGCGGCCGCGTCAAGCGCCTCCAAGATTGTTGTTCCCGTCTTCGCCGCCACGCCTCGCGTGCGTCGACTGGCGCCCATCGCACGAAGCTTTTCCGCGTCGGCCTGGATTCGCTTCCCCGCGGCCACGGACCCCACCGGCAAGCCCAAGAAGAAGTCGACGGCAGCCAAGAAGAAGCCGGCGGCAAAGAAGAAGCCGGCGGCAAAGAAGAAGAAAGCTGCGGCCAAGAAGCCTGCGACCAAGAAACCCGCCGCCAAGAAGAAGAAGGTCCTGACGCCCGAGCAGAAGCAGAAGAAGGAGCTCGCTCAGTTGCGCAAGATGGCGCTGCCCAAGCCCCCCAAGGGCAAGCCCGCCAATGTCTGGACCGTCTTCCTCGCCGACAATGTCGGCAGCGGCAGCGGTGTGGCCCTGGGGGACAAGGTCAAGGACATTTCGGCCCAGTTCAAGAACCTCTCTGAACATGATAAAGCGGTACGTTGACATGCAATCAAGCGCAGACTTTGGGGACACGTGATCTAACTCTTGCTCCAGCGTCTCAATGAGAGAGCTCAGGAAAACGCCGAGGCCAACAAAAAGGCTCTTACCAAGTGGATCGAGTCGTACCCTACTGAGGCCATCTACATGGCCAACCTGGCCCGCCGCCGCCTCGCGCGCAAGCTTGACAAGAAGCGCCCTACGATCCTTCACGACGACCGCCTGCCCAAGGCTGCCCCCAGCGCGTACTCGCTCTTCATCAAGTCCCGTCACGACCAGGTCAGCGCCAGCTCGCCTACGGATGCCTTCCGCCAGCTCGCTCAGCAATGGAAGGGGCTGTCCGATTCGGAGAAGCAGCAGTTCAAGGCAGCCGCCAGCGCCGATGTGCAAAAGACGCGTGAGGCCACTGAGGATCTGCGCACCAAGGGCAAGGCCTACTGGACTGAAAAAGGCCTGTAAAAAAAGAGGCAGGTCTTCTGATGGACGAACGAAAGGGGAAATTGGAGAGCGGAGGCGGCAATTCCAATTGTATGTGGAGAGAATCCAAGGCCAGACGAGCTTGATCTTGTGAGTATGCTAGGTATACTCGGAAGCATGGGATTCCTTTTGTTTGGGAAGCAGTGTCTCTTATCCATCTACTATTATCGCTATTTTGCAATGCTGGGAGCAACAAGGAACGCGGCTGTTTTATTTATTGATTTGTAACTCGGTGCTGGAAACTCGTCATGTATTTCCTTTTGTATGTGTGGTGCTGATGGAATTCTTCGGCTGAAAAAAAGGCCATGTACCGTTATGTTTCGTGCCGACTATAAAGCAATGAAAGTGAGCTATTAGCAAGCACTCAATGTGACTCGGTCCTATCATTGTTGCTGTATTAAGATGTCTACCGCCGCAGACTCCGTCCCATGCTAGCTGCTATTCATGATCCGTTGATAGTGATGCTGCAATCGATCCATTTTGATAAACGCCTGTACTAAACTCACGAAACCAGCCCAAGTCTGCGAATAAAAATCTGAAGTCCAATGATAAGGAAAACGACGTCACAAGGTAAACAAGAAGAGCAAAAACGCCTAACCGGGAAGACAAGAAATACTCCAAGTAAAGCCGCCCAAAACCAACCGCAACTTGAAGTAATTTAAAGATTCAAAGCAAGTGACTAAAGTAAGACAAGGCCGTGTAGCGTAGTCTACGGTACAACCTCGACTGCCACTACGCCTTCCGCATCAAACCACTTGGCGCCCGTCGCTTTGATATGCCGACCACTAGCCAGGTACAGCAGCAGGTACGTGTGCTTGACGACGTGGGCCCAACCGTAGAGCTTAATCTCTTGGCCGTCGGCGCTGCGGCGGCACCAGACACCCCAGCCGGCGAGACCGCTGCGGATGTAGCCGGCGAGGAAGGCCCAGGCATCGACGCGTTGGGCAGGCGGCCAGCCGCGGCAGTCGACCCGCCAGTGGCCGCGCTCGAGCGGATCGAGGGCGACAGGACGGTGCATGGTCGGACGGTACCGTGACGAGAGATCGTGCGCGAGCTTGGCGAGCTTGGCGGACACAAGACTTGCGTGGTCTAGATGGTCGATGCCGACCGGCGGTGATGGAGGGCGCACAGCGACAGACGATGAGGAAGAGGAGGCAGACGGGTACATAGAGGGCATATGAGAGAGGACATTGTAGGACTGCGGCGAAGAGAAAGGCGGTGTGTGTTGGGCAGGATGCTGTTGGTCGGCATTGTCGCCGGCTCTGCGGACGAGATGGACAGCGGCAGAATCTTGCGCGAGTTGCCGGAAGCGTTTGGATGGCAAGGGATACGTCTCGGCGCGGTGAAGAATGACGGTAGAAGAGTTGCTGCTGCTGGGTGTGCTGATGGATACATGCGTGATGTCTGGTCCAGGCGTGTCGTGAACATGCTCGTTATCAATAGCCTTGCGCTTTCGAGAGGCTTCCGACACCAGAGGCGTAACAGGAATGGTGGCTTGGCGCCGCGATCTACCCTCTTCGGTACGACCCGGCTCCTGCGCAGGAAGCGAGGAAGATTCAGGAATGTCCAAAGCATGCGCCTCTGTTTTGATGCCCTTTGCTTCACCGTAGTCGCCTCTGCTCGACAGTGCAGGCGACGAGCTCGGTGCCGGTGCCGGTGCCATAGGAGTCAAGGCCGGCGGCTGTCGATTGCCCATGTACCGCTGTAAAACACGAGTGGGAGTGACGTTGAACATGTCGCAGTCGGGCATGGGGTACGAATCCGCAATCTGGCTGGGCAGCTGGCGCACCGCCGTCGTGGGCATCGTGGAATTCTCAGGCAGCACGTGCGGTGGCGGCGTGACCAGCCTTGCCTTTCTGGCAACCACAGGCGGCGAGTTTCTGTTATCGAGAGCATCCCTAAAGCTCATGTCCTGAGAGTCGGAGCAAAACGACTGCAGCACGGCCAAACCATCGTCGTAATGGCCCTGCCGCGACGGCGGCGGCTGCTGCGGCTCTGGCGAGCTGGGAATGGTGACATGGGCGCGGGAGCCCGGCGCATAGGATAGATACGCCTGGGCGAGGCGTCGGTAGGTAACATCGTCAGATGCTTTGCTAGGAGCGGTGAGGTGCACTAGGATCTCAACGTCGCCAGAGGACTGGCTGGCCATGGTAGAGCGTTATTGCAGGACAACAGTAGTGACGGACGAGCTTTGCGATTCATGGCGACGAAGAAAAGCGAAAGAGAGAAGGAGAGTAGAGAAAAGAGTATGTATTGCGTATATGAATCAGTTGGGCAGCGGAATAGCTCGGCGCTACTGACCGTGTGGTGTAACTCTGCTTCGGATGGCGTTGTGCACAAGAGAATGCGTGATGATGATGATACTTATATATGCCGTTTCGAGGTAACTGGCAGGCAGCAAGTCGACTAGTAGACAGCTTGTGTTGGCCTGGCGTGGTAGACGAGAAGCGACCTTATTCGCGGCCTTGATTCGTAGCCTTGTGATTTTCTATGCAGCAAGGCTGACGCGCAGGGATGCGAGTGTTGTGTGTTCAAGGATCCATGTCAGGGCTGATGATTCACGGGTCACGAAGGCACGCGGGTTTAGGTTTGAGGCTACCTAGTTAGATGGTAGAGTGCATGCATGCATGCCAGAGGGCAGGCAGCAGCGAGCTTCAGTGGATCCAGTACAGTGGTGCAAGCAACAAGTTACAGCGCTCTCACCTAGGTAAGTAACTTGGTAGGTAGGAAGGTATCAAGGTAGGAATGAAGAGGCAAGCAACTTGGCAACTATTATAAAGTTACGAAGAAATTGATTCCATAGAACACCAACGGTCTCGAATTCTTTTGAAAATACAGTAAAACCACGAGATACAGTACACGCACCCTAATCCTAGATTCCCTACCTAGGTAACCCTTGCAATCAACTTGCACATCAGCGATTGGCTGCCTCCATCTTTCATCTGCACTAAATGTGCTGTAGTGGGGCTACCAGACCCCCTAAACCTCAACTCCAATCCATCCCATCTTCAGCGCGAATCTGCATCTCGTCGGGCCAAAAAAAAAAGAGGTCACCTTTACTCATCAACCTCGCCGATCCAATTGCGCCTCGACACCGCAGCTCAGCATGTCTGCCCGCTCCGCCCCCAAAGGTGACCTGGGCAAGGTTCTCGTCGTCGGCGGCAACGGCTTCCTCGGCCACCACATTGTCAACCAGGCCCTCGACGACTGGCACTGCCGCCACGTCGCCTCGGTCGACCTGCGCTGCGACCGCAACCGCCGCGCCGACGCCGCCTACCACGAGTGCGACATTACCGACGCCCCGAAGCTCGCCGCCCTCTTTGACAAGATCCGCCCCGACGTCGTCATCCACACGGCCTCGCCCGTCGCCAGCGACAACGCCGTGCAAAAGGACCTCTTTCGCCGCGTCAACGTCGACGGCACCCGCTCCGTCGTCGAGGCCTGCCGCGCCGCCCACGTCAAGGCCCTCGTCTACACCTCGTCGGCCAGCGTCGTCAGCGACTTCCAGACGGACCTCTACAACGCCGACGAGCGCTGGCCCGTCATCCGCGCCCCGCAGCAGATTGAGTACTACTCGGAGACGAAAGCCGCCGCCGAGGAGCTCGTGACGAGGGCCAACCGCGCCGAGCCCACGCCGGCGCTCCTCACCACGTCGATCCGCCCCGCCGGCATCTTTGGCGAGGGCGACGTCCAGGCCCTCGCCGGCCTGCTCAACGCCTACCGCACCGGCAAGAGCAAGGTCCAGCTCGGCGACAACAACAACATCTTTGACTTTACCTATGTCGGCAACGTCGCCCACGCCCACCTCCTCGCCGCGCGCCTGCTGCTCGCCACCGCCGCCGCCGCGACCACGCCGCTCGACCACGAGCGCGTCGACGGCGAGGTCTTCTTCGTCACAAACGACGAGCCCGTCTACTTCTGGGACTTTGCCCGCGCCGTGTGGCGTGCGGCCGGCAACCAGGCCGGCACCGACGGCGTCTGGCAGATTTCGCGCGACACCTCGCTGCTCCTCGGCATGGCGAGCGAAATCTTCAACTCCATCGTCCAGAAAAAGCCAACCTTTACCAAGCAGCGCGCCATCCTCTCCACCATGACGAGGTACTACAACATCACAAAGGCCAAGAGGGTGCTCGGCTACGAGCCCCAATGGACCCTGCAAGAGGGCGTCGACCGCGGCGTCAAGTGGTTCCTCGACGACGAAAAGGAAAAGCAAAAGGACAAGGCCCAGTGATGAGTAGTACACAGGACGCCATACTGATCGAGATGGTAGAACTACTGCGGAACAAAAAAGGAAGAGGGACATTCGGATTGCATGTTGTACAGCTACACTATATACACCTATAATATAATTACATATTCCATCATGTTGACTTAGTTTGTGAGACGAGCAAATATTGGCTATCTAACATTTTGAACTGAAATCATGTCTTATTATGGACGAAGCGTATACTTGATGGCAATGTATTTTGCACGTTCCGGCTCGGCAAACCCCCGTTTCGTCAAACGTAGTCACCATTCAAACTTAAACAGTGCCTAAATCGCTTCGCCCGAAAGAAAAAAAGAGGAGCATCATCTTTTGTATAAAAAAAAAAAAAAAAAAAAGACATCACCGTACGTGGGCAACGTATCAAGTATCCGACTATACACCCGTAAAAAAAATCTGCCAGATACAAAAAGAACAAAAAGCCGCCAACGAAAAAAAGGTCGCATGGAAAAGATGTTGGAGGTATAGAGAAGACAACATGGATAGGAAAACAACAAACTGGAAAAGACGGAAAAAGAAGAAAGATTTGTTTCTGCATGGCTATGCTAGTAGTCTTGCTTTTTGTAGTAAGTGGAAAAAAATCGACATACTTTTTTGTATGCCAGCCAGCCACCCGAAAGGAAGAAAATAGACAAACAAATTGCAGATATTATTTCCACTCAAGATTCCGCGATATATCCATCCATACGGTTCCTTCCTGGGTAACACCTGGCTTACTGATTGACTCCTTCACGCCCCCACGCGTCCCCGTCTTCGCCACCAGAAAAACACCAGTTTACGATCAACAAACCCCAGCGAGAAAGAAGAACAGGCTGGATTGAACAGAACCAGTTGATTGACAGAGGCAGGGGCCTAACAGCCTGCCTCTGGCATATTCTCCACTCGCCACTGAACCTCTCTCGTGGCGCATGTTCATCCTGCCATCGGGTCCGCCTCTAATCAACAAACGCCGGGGCTAATGCAAAAGTCACTCCGGCTCCCACGCAGTCCGGGGAGCAGCAATGCCGAATACGCCATTTGTAAAAACGGAAACAAACATCGACGCTTGAAAATGCTGTCATTTTTCTCTCTTAGCAGGCATTGGAGGAATCAGATATTGTTCCCGACATCGAGGCCGCCTTGGTGGTGATGGTTGTGCTGCTGCTGCTGCTGCTGCTGGAAGCCAGAGTTTCGCCACTCGCGCGGGTTGTGCTCTCCCTGCGCCAGGTGGCCCTCGGAGCGGTTGTAGTTACTGTTATGGTATGGCGATGGATCGTCTGGGTTGCGCCATCTTTGCGACGGCGTGCCCTGGTTCGACGTAGCATAGGACGCCGGCGGATCCTGAACGGGACGTACTGTACGTTCGCCTTGCCACAGCGACGGGTCAGTCTCGACTCTCTTGGGCGGAGAGCGGCTCGTAATGTCTGGCCGGTTGTAGACCTCTGTGATTTCACCGACAGGGATTTGTCCGCGGCGGTCTTGGAAGCGCTTCAGGATCTCCTTGGTAGTGATCTCGGTGCTGCTGCTGAAAAGATATGGGTCATTGAGCAACGTCAAAAGTTCGTCGGGAACCTGGCACATCTCTTCAATGTGGACAATGAGAATCTCAACCGCGTCAATCACGTAAATAGCCTCACTGTCCAGCGCAGGCGCCTTGGCGGCATTGGTTAGAATGTTGGGTGCAATGACGGTGGCAAGATTGCGGACGTCCATCTTGGAGCCAACTTCTTCATCCAGCTGGTGAAAGGTGCCGGCCCATTTCAGAAACGTAAACAGAATTTCCAGGCAGTCACGATGGCTCTTGGGCAGTAAGCAGCACGTCAAGTGCAGACACTGCTTACGCCTGGCGGGATCGGAAATTTTGGCGGCGCTGGTCCAGAGCCGATAAAGCTTGTGTGTCATGAGAGGGTCGGGCAAATCGCGAAGATAACGCTTCAGAATAGCCGCAAGCTGAATGACGGGCTGGTCCATAAAGTTGATCTGGTCGCAGCCCTCATTATTGACGCGGTCAACCATTTCTTGCTGCTTCTTAATGTTGCCATTCTTTCGGAAGACACCTTCGACAGAGAGATCCATTTGACGCATAGAAGAGATGATGTCGTCAATGATGGCAGGAATACGTAGAGTGCCGGGCCCAACGCCGTCCGTCGATTCGGCTCCATCCCGGTCAATAATGACCTCGAGCGGCACGCCAAAGACACCCTTCTTCTTCACGTTCTTGCTCTTGTCGTTCTTGAAAGCCTTGCCCAGATTCTTCCAGAACGTCTGTTTCCTTGTTTCGATAAACGATAATAGCTCATCGAGACTGAACTCGGACTCAAGCATGGGCTGCATTGTGAGCACGGCCAAGTGCCGAACATTGAAATATTCGAGTGCAGAGAGCTCCGGAAAGAACTTGCGGACCAGTCTTGTCTGCAGCGGATCAGGCGCACGCACATCTTGATTCTGGCTGGCAGACAAGGTTCTTTGGTGGCGCGTGGTAATTCCAGTGTCCGCCATTGCAGGTCGTCGGGATTCTTGGGCTAGCTCTCGTTGCTGCTGTTCCTTTGACTGCTCTACGGCAACGATGCGGGGAATGTCGTCGAGTGTGATGGCATCGTTCTGGCCGAACATCATGTCTGTAGAGTTTTGATGTGCGTGCTTGCCATCGCCCTGAGTAGGCGACTGAGCGCGCGGGCCACGTCCATCAGTGTCCATAACTCTAGATGTGCGGGGATGTCTGAAGCTGGATGAAAGATGCCGATCAAGACGCGTGCTCCTAAGCCGGCGAACCTCATTCAGCGTATCCCCATATGTCGACTCCCGATGATGCTCCTTGTCTCCCGTTGCGGAATACGACTTGGATCGATTGTCTGCACCAAAGCTGGGGCGATCGGCAGCAAGCCCGTTGGCGGGCTTGTCACCCGGAGCATACGGAATCGTGCCATTGCTTCGAAGAATGTCCAGAAGTCGCGCAAGCGCAACTTTGAGTAGAAATACATATTGCTGTAGCTTTGAGACGTACTCGAGTGACAGAGATGCCTCAGACTGTTGCGGCAGCGCGCAATTTGTACATGTAATCTTGCGATCAAATGTGTTGTAGCTGGCTTCACCGAGGGCACGACCAAGTTCACGACCACATCTTGAGCATCGCATGCAGGCCAAGTGCCATCTGAAGTCGCCGCTGGTCGCGCATTCGTCCTCGACAGATCGTCTGCAAACGCCGCAGTGGTCCGAATCCTTGGCGGCAAGACGGCCATCAATTTTGTTTGATGTCTCGTCATTTTTGCACGACTCAAAATCGTTGAGATCGTCGAGGAACTGATGAAGACCGTCACTATCCCGCGTCTCGCGTTCAAAGCGCAGGGCACCTTGCAAACATATGCGGATCAAGAGTTTCAGGTAGTGTGCTAGTCCGGTAACGAGTGAGAGAAGTTCCTGGGTAACACCAAGTTTACGCGCATCGGCGTCTTGCGTTTTCGATAGGAGCGAGAAGAAGGACACAATCTTTTTGCAAAGCAGCTTTGCCTCGCGCCCATATGACATGCCTACTATTGTGAGTACGGTGGCATGTTTACGAATTGAAGGTGACATACCCTTTTCGCATTTCTGCATGATGAGATGATCTAATCTGTCGGCCGAATGGAAAAGAATTTCAACATGCCAGATGAAGCGCTTAGCGACGAGGACACCATCGACATAGGATCCGTTGCTGACATGAAGGAGCATATCTGAGATGCAGGCTGCCGACGATTCCTCAAACGTCGACAAGACACTCCATATACGGTATACTTTCTCTTCCATGCGCTCCTCGTCGACGCGAATCAATTCTCTATCCGCAGGGTCGGCCATGTCAAGAGGCGGCTGAGGACTATCCGAAGCCTGGCCGAGGCGTACGTTCCAAAACTTGTGAATCATGTAGCACTCGGGGTGCCAGTGCTGATTCTGGCCGTTGCGGAAAATCTCGACAAACTGCTTGAGAATGGCAGTCTGGCAGCCGTTGCATCGTTGAGCGAATCTGGTGGAATAATGGTAATGGCAGTAGACGTTGCCATCGTGCTCGTAGTAGCTGTCTTGGGCGCCGAATATGGTGTCGCACATGGAGCAGGTGAAGTGGTCGACGTGATATTTGCGGTCCAGAGCCGTTATGTATGAACCGCGCAGGGCGCCGCCGCACTGGTAACAAAGGAGACCCAGCCGTCTGAAGTAGTCGGTTTCGCAGAGGGGATACTGGCCCTCGCCGTGCTCATCGTCCGCAGGGAAGAATTTTGAGGCTACAATTTCACCGCAGTCCTGCGCACGGTAGTTAGCAGGTCTGTAAGCGCGGTGATTTGGATGAAAAAGAACGTGGTGCGCGCCTGCGTTCGTGCCAACGCAAGAGGTGAGACTGGGGCAAACATACTCTACACTTGAAGCAGTCGAGATGAAAGGTGCCGTCGAGAGCACGAACAAACTGACCGGTCAAGGGCTCGCCGCACTTTTTGCAAGTCCGGACCTGGCCGCTGGCGGAGCGCCCACTTCTCTGGCGCGACCTGTTTCTTTCGCTGCTCTTGCGAGGGGCCTCGTCGTGCCAGGGGGCACCTTGTAGCGAGCCGGGCAGCGAGGGACTTGGGTTGGAATTTGTGAGCCTCAGCTTGTGGCTGCTGTCGGGAGTTTGTCGGTCGGCGGAGGGCCAGGATCTGTCGCCAGCATCGGTGACGGGGTGGTTATCCTCGCCATGGGCCAGGTCGGTGGGCAGTCCGTTGTTAGTGGAATCGGCTGCCATGTTGACTGTCAGCCAGGCGCAGCGGTATCGAGAGGCGCCACGCTTAGCGAAGCAATCGGTATTTGTTGCGAGTAAAGGAAATACGTCGGCTTGTGGTGTCGTCAATTCGCAATCTACCCCTCTGGCCGGCTCAGCGCGAAAGTGGTTCAAGATTTGTGCAGAGAGGGGTTAGTAACGGAGCGGTCTGCATCTGCTCGGCTGCGGGCGCCGGTGGAAAAGGGAAAGGAAAGCTGGGGGTATAAAATGCCAATTGCGGATATTGGACGGATTCATGAGCTTGGGACCAAGAAAGTCGGCGAACGGAGACGCTGACTGAGCAAGAAGGACGTTGCTGCGCGAGGAAAAAAACAATCAAAGACGTTGAACGCTGCTGCGCGGGCGTGGGTGGTTCGCGTGACGAGAGAACAACGAACGCGGGTATCGCTAGGAGGCGCACAGCGGATCGAGGCCAGGGTGGCAGGGCGGGTCGGTTAATGGATGGTACGAGAGCGAGAGTGCAGATGAGCGAAGGTGCCGTGATGCACAAAGACACGAGATTGAAACATGTAAATCAGAAAAAGAGAAGTGGTGGATGCGGTTGAGTATTCAAGGTTGGGGGGAAGAGGAAGAGAGGAGGGGGGTGTGGTAATGTGGTTCTAGAGGCGAGAGAGTTGTTGCTGGCCGTCGTGGCTTGACAGAGCTTGTGTTGTGGACTAAAGGTGCTACTGGCGCTGCTAAAAGGTGCTGCTATTGGTGCTACATTGCACTAGCCACAAATTGAGCCAAGCTACCTACCTACCTTAGGTAGGCAGGCGGTAGGTGGTTCCTTGCCAACTTGCTCAGGTACTGGTGGGTGCGGGAGCATCTGGAAGCAGATTTAACGAAAATGTTTAAATGGTAGGTATGGAAACCGGTCAATTCACGTGAGAAGAACCTAGAAAGACCTGCAGTTGCTCTGAAACCAGCAAATTTCAGGTCGACAGTCGTTCCTTGTACGTACTTGTTCTTGTTAGGTATGAACTGCTGTGGCTGGGCTGTCCCTCAGTAATGACGCTGCTACGCCAGCCCCCAAAACCTCATGTGCCTGCTACGCCAGCCCACTGCAAAACCACTGCAAGACGCCCACTGTTGGGCACGAGTGGGCCGCCGCCTTTCCCTGTGCTTTCACCTTTCAATTTGAAGGGTTCCAGTCTGCCAGCCCCAAGTCGGGGGCGCGTGGAGCTGGCGGAACCTCCACTACAGCTACTACCTAGTCTGCGGGCCAGCCCAGAGCCCTGTTTTAGAATGGCCCTAGGGCGCTTTAGGCTGCTGTGGCTTTCGTCCAGGCCCTTGATTTCCCAGGTTCCAGGCCTCCTCTTGGTTTGTCACTTGGGCCAATGTGTTCTTTTGGCCCGGATAATTTTCCATCAAGAGTCATGTCCCAGCAGAGGGAAATCGAGTTTTCAAGCTACTATTTTGTCCGGCAAAAGCCAAAACATCCCTGCTGCCTAGTCGACCTCGTATCGAGCAACAATGCCCTCTCCGGGGTTTGTCACGATCTGGGCCGGTGATTACTCGAAGTATTTTTAGGCGCAGCAAGACGGGACAGCGCAGCACGCCTCTCCTCCGTCTTTGTGCCATCTCCCTCTGCAAGTACACGTGGAATGGATATATTGACACCATTTGACCCAGCTGCATTGTCGTACGGCAGTCCCACCCATCATCCCGGTGTGCAAAATTCCTGCCTTTTTTTTCCTTCTTCTTTATATCGACTCTGCAATCCGTCCGCCTCTTAGCCTGGTAGCCCCAGGCGCCACGTCGCAACTCACCCTCTGACCCTGGGCCACTTTCCCCCCTCCAAGAGCGCCAACTAACTACTGCACCATTGACGTCACGCGCGGGCAACAAATGCGCTGCTGCAGGCTGAGCCACTGCCCGGTTGCTGGGCCGAGACTGTGGCAATGGCGATGCAGTGTACAAGAACAGCGAGCCACGGACAATCGGCCAGATGCAGATTGCGCCTTTTTCTGCTATGTCCTAGGCAAAGTTGGCCTGTTTCGAGCTTACCATTGGAGAGCCGAGTCCCCTATTCATGCCCTCTTCGCTACTAAAAATAGGCCAAGCGCAACACATAGTTGCTCCTCTCCTCTTTGCTGCCAATGCCTCGAAATTCGCTCTAGTGATCGATGCCTTGGCTTTTGCGAGAAAATCGGCGCAGTAACCTTTGTTTTATTGATTCGCATAGATTCACTGAAATTCTCTCGAGCTGGACAAATGCGGCTTTGAGAGGACTTAGATATTATTACTCTTCTACTTAGCACCTATCAATCGTCGCATCGTGGCACCGCCTCAAAGCCCAAACTCTGCCTATGCCACAAAGTAAAAAGACACACGCCCGCACAAAACATACAAAGAAAAAAAAAAGGCTGACGCCCGGTGACAAACGTGGACAAAGAGGTAAGACATTCTCTTTCCAAGAAAAATAAAGAATATTCGTGCTCGCCACAAACGGCAGGGCCTCCAGCAGGGCCTCCAGATCTATGCCTTGCCTCTCAGCAGCTGCCTTAGGCGCGCCTCCATCTTGTCACGCCCAGCTTCAGTCTTCCACACATGCGGCGGAGCGTCATCGAGAATATCCCACCGAAGTAACTTGTCCGTTAGCTTGGTCAGGTCGCGCTGCTTGGACTCCCACCCGTGGTCTTTCTTGATGTGCTGACCGGAGCTGATGACGGCCAGGGGTACGCTGCGGTCCTGGATCTGCCGGCTGCTGCCGACGTCGCGCTTGGTAAACGAGTTGAGCACCAGGCTCTCCTGCAGCCGCGCAAAGATGTTCTTGCTCGTCTGCTGCACCGACCGCCCGTACACGCGGTCCTGGCTCGTCCGGCCCTGAAAGAGGGCGCCGGGGAGCTGGTCCAACCCCAGGGGCGACACGATGCCCCGGAGCCACAGCAGGAAGCCGCGCGTGGGCGAGGCTAGCGGGGCGAGCAAGTCCTCGTGCAAAGGGTCGATGAGGAGTATGCCGTGAACGTCGCGGCCGTGGCGAGCAGAGAAGACGCGCGAGTAGAGCGACCCGATGCCGGCGCTAGCGAGGACCCAAGGACCGCGCTCACCAGCGGCGGCGAGCGCCTCGCTGAGGGCATCGACGGCGAATCCGGCAGAAAGAGGCGAGGGCGCCGTGTCAGACCAGGCAACGCCGGGACGATCGGCGAAGCAGTAGCGACCAATGGAGCCGCTGTCGAGGGCCTCGTTTGCAAACTGCCACAGGCCATCCTCTACAGGTCGCTCGCCGCCTTCGAACAAGACCGTTGTGTGCTTGGAGCCATCAAAGGCCGTGGCATTTCCTTGGCAGTAAACATGAATGCGATACTTGCCGCCGTCAACCCAATGCAGCGATCCGGGCTGCGCAAACTTGGCATCCAGAGCGCGCAGGATAATCGTGAGCGCCATGAGCACAGAGGCAACCACCATGATGGTGTAGCCAATGCTGGATAGCAAGACGGCAAGCCACTCGCTGAGGGTGCGACGCGTCTCGGCACGGCCAGTCAGACGCTCCTCCTCTTCAGCCTTGCCCCATTTCACCGTCCTGTCGACCAATATCGTCCAGAGACTCAACAAAAGCGCCCAGACGACACTCACGATGCCCACCATGCCTTCCTCGTATCTTGTCTTTTGCACAGCTACCAAGATGATCATGTCGACCATGAGCACAAACTGACATGTTAGCTTTGGACACAAGTAGTATTTCTTTTATACGCGACTTGACTTACTGCCATGACAAGGGACAGGATCCTGACGGGGCGCGCCGGAATCTCAAAAAAGAGCAGCGTAAAGAGCATGTTGGCGAGCGCCAGGCTGATGAAGCCATAGGCGTAGAAGCCGCCGCCGCGGACATGGAAGCCGGGCAGGGTCGCGAACGTGGAGACGAGCACAATCACCCACCAGAAAAAGGTGATGAGCGTGAAGATGACGGTGACCCAGCGCAGCAGGCGGATGCTCCAGAGATTGTAGGGCGTCACGGCGGGGTCGTCGGGCGTGAGCATGCCGCGGCTCGAGTCGACACGGTTTGGCAGCAGGCGGGTGTGCTCGTCGGGCGGGAGCATGTTGGTGTCATCGTCGTCGGCGGACGAGGCGCCGCGCGACCGGTCCGTGCTCTTGATGGACGGTGACATGATGAGGTGCTCTCGCAGTCGAATCTGGTGGCGTAGGCGATCCGATGTGCTGGTTGGCGATCCCAGGCCGTAGCTCAGAGTGTATCTATGTTGTCAGTGGGAGCAGCCTATCGGAATCAACAGCAGCATTAGACACTACAAGGGAAAAGATGTGAAGGAAGTAAGAGGGCGAATGCTTGACAGAAGAGGCCTCTCAGGAAACTAAGGCTTCTGAGCCAGGCCATGAAATGCCGGTTACGCTATCCTTGTCCGTCCCAGCGAGCTGCACCGAAACAGGCTATGCGCAGAAATGTAGACGTCATTCGCCCGCAGTGGAGAGCCCCGATCGCTGCTAGCAGGACAATGTCTCTGACAAGATAAAAAGGTAGACATGGCAACGGCGATTGATTCAATATTCCATGGATGACATGTAGCACATGGCGTGCTTTAGCAGCATATAATATATTTGGTTTTGCCTCGCTGCTTGCTGTTGATCACAACTGTCGAGGCCGCCGCCATCGACGTCCATCATCTCGCCTCACTGCTGTAACTACTAGGTAGATACCAAGGCCTATCCCTTTGGCGGCTTGCTAGCCTGCCAAGCTGCCTCAGGTGCACATACCTAGCTTGAGAACCAATTAGCACAAAGCGGAGTGATTGAGTTGGCAGGGGAAGCTGTTTGAGTTGGCGGGCTCGTTAGCGGCCCTCGCACTTGGTACTGGTACCCGTGGCGCCAAGTTGTCACCTTGCCATGGGCCATCAGACAGCGGCCGGATTCAGAATCTCTGCGAAAGCCCTTGCCAATGTGATTTGTCCCAGGCGACAAGTTGCTTCACGGTTCTTCAGTGGTTGCTGAAATGACAAAATCATTGCACGTTTCTATCTCACGACACATGACACACATTCACCTCGTTGCGTCTATCAGTAATGAAATGACAATGTAGATTGCAGCGCTCGTGTATAGCAAAAAAGCCCATTGCAAGGCGGGTATCTAAACAAAAGTACAAAGTACACGGCCGAACGGTCCAGATACTGCAAGTGCAGCCTTGACCCCGGGCGGCGCCATCATGCCGACTCCCCTCGGCGTCACGCACACGTCGTCGTGCAGCAGCAGCAGCAGCAGCAGCAGCAGCAGCATCGCCCTGCTCAGTTTTCCCACGGCGCCACATGATTAATCTCCCGGATGCTGGGCGTGCTCCTCGACGAGCTCCCGCTCGACACCGACTGCGTCGACCCGTGCTTGAGGTAGTGCGGCCGGCTCTGCAGCTCCTTGGCCAGCCGCTTCTCCGGCGTCGGCCCCGACGTCGACGTCGTCGCGCCCGGCGGCAGCGTGCCCAGCGGGAGATGCATCTTGGCCGCCGCCGCCGGGTCCTTGGGGTCGACGCCGTGCCTCCGAAACGTGTCGCGCTTCTGCGTCTTCATGGCCTGCGCCGACGGCTCGCTGACCGACAGCCAGTCCTTCAGCGAGCCCAGCCACTTTTTCTTGTCGCCGCCGCCGCGGCCGTCGCTGCTGGAACGGAGCCTTGGCGTGTCGTTGTGGAACGTTTTGTAGTCGGCGCTGCTGCTGCCCGTTGTGCTGGTAGATTCCGAGGCTCGATGCAGCGGTTGTCGCGACGACATGCTCTGAGGCTCACTCGGAGGGGCCATATTCTGCGACGCCATCCCGACTGACGGCTTCGAGTGTGACTTCGAGGTCAAATCTACCAAGAACGCAAATATGACCTATCGTGCCGGCCGAAAAGAAATTCAACTTTGGGTGTCGATAATGTCGATGGATCGCCGCTCCGAGGCAGACCTTGAAATGATCGACAATCTGCGACACTGCCTAGGGTGCTGCAGTCTGGGGGCGCAATTGTAGCACACCAACAAAGCAAAATGCTTCTTGGGTATCGATGTGACAGAAAAGTTTGTAGAGAGGATATGTAGAGATGAAGGCGAGAGCGAAATGAAACCGCGATGGGATTTTTTTTTTTTGAATTGCTCGCGTCCAGACGAGTCAAGAAAAGCCAGACTTGTGGGCAAAGGCACAGCGGACGAGGGCAGTTTCAGTAAAACAATAGCCTGGTTGCACCAGGACTCCGAGTCCAGGAGGCGGCGGGTTCGCACAGACAGTTGGCGACTGTAGCCCAGCGCCGCTCCAGCTTGGGACGACGCTAGTGGCTGGCTCCCACCAAGGCGTGCGATGTCAGTGGCCGAATGCAACCTGATGAGACTACACCTAGCTGTTCTTCTTTAGTTTTTTTCGGAAGATGTGCAAGGACAAAGGAGACTCGTTGGCGCACGAGAACAAAGCACATGCAAAAGACAAAGGGGATGGGGTGATGCGTCTCCTTATATGACAGGGAAAACTGGTGGAACCACTCGAGTGTACGATAAATAGACTTTACGGGTAATACGTTGACGGCCCGGTCAAACGGCTGAACAGCATAACAATGGGTGATACAAGAATACAGGGCGTCTTCTCACAGTGGATGACGAGTCGCCGAGCCATGTCCATGTGCACAACACGCGAGTGTGGTGATACACGACGGTGGCGGTGGGCGGGGTGACGGACACGAGGCTTGCATCATTACAGGCCTCTGACAAGTATTCCGAGCGAAATTTCCTTCATACTAAGTAGTTATTAGAGTCATGACTTGTTGGCCATGCTCAAAGTAATACGGACCAACCCTGCAAAGAAGCCCTGCAAAGTGATACGGCAGACACTCTCCATTTCACCGTACCATGTAGATGATTTTTCAGGAACCAGCGCGTGTCCTTGCCATGTGCCGACCGCAAGCCACACGCAACAAGGGGCTATTTCAAATTATTGATTTTTGCCATTGCTGCCCGGCTGGTCCTGCGCCTCCCAATGGTCTCGGCCCCCCTCGTGGGAGTGCAGAACGCCATTGATACCGCAGGCAGGCAGGAAAAAGGAAAAAAAAAAGCGAGAAAAGGAGAGAGAAAGCCGCTGAAGTCGCCAGTCGCCAAACTCCACAGCATGAATAGCCATTGAAAACTTCGAGAACGACGACGAAGCCCCGAGGGAAAAGCAAAACTAGGGAGATTTTGTCCGTGCGTGCATCAATTTATCGACCGCCCCAAGTAAAACTACCAAAAATAACTAGAAAAAGAAAGTCACCTACCGATGCAAAGAACGAACATGGCTTGTTGTGTCGCGCATTTTGTTGTCCCCCGAGAGGTGACTGCGGCGCTGAGACCACATCCGCCTCGTACACAGCTGAGAGGCGTAAATTTTGTGACGGGTAACGTCCGGCCGTTGCTCAGCCTCATATATCAAGGAGTTTGGAACATTGAGATCTGACAAAAAGTCATTGTGTTTCCAGGGATATGACAAACCTCGAAAGCACAACGGGCCGCTAACCTCCTTAACATATGGTAGTTGAGAATGGTCAAGTTTTGGTACATTCGGTGGCTGGCCGGCCTCGAAATGAAAATGCCCAAGCAGCTGCGAGACCTCTTGATTCCGGGACCAAATCAAAGAACCTACCTGTCATTGTGATGATCGTAGCGAGGGTTCCGTCAATTACACTGATGGGGCGTCTAAACCCCATGGACTGTTAAATACTTCAAGCCTCAATATAATTAATCCAGAGCAGACGGGGGGTCCCTCCTCATGTATCAAGAGGCGCAATGACGCAGACGCTCGTCCCTTTCCAATCAATCGCGAGAACCTGAGCCAAGTTAATACCCAAACATCGCACTTCGCCGGCTGTGCACTCAAGGTCAAGTATTGTGATGCCATGTGCCACCATACACCTGGCCATCTTCCTGTACACTGTTGCTTTGGCTCATCTTTTTACCCAGCACTGCAGTAATAGCGGTTCTATTTCTTGCTCCAACTCCACGAGTCTATGGGAGCGTCATGATAGAAGAAGAATCGCTGCGCATGTTCCTCGACCCAGTGCAGGCGCACCAACGCATTCAGCTCGACTACAAACTACCATTGAGGAGCTTTACTAGATGAGATTGCATGATAAAGGCCATGTGCCCCCATTCCGAGCTACTTTCACATGTAATCAAATCATCATAGAAGTCTGTCCGGCTGGTGCTAGTACTACTAGTAGAGCATGTGCTTATACCAACATTACTAGTCTCTATTCGATGGATACCGAGATTCCTCAACATCAGCTAGCCGTAAAGCACGTGTATCAGCGCGCAAACTTACTTCAGCCATAATGATCCACCACTTTCTTTAATTTAAGCATATTCCAATTGCTCTCTAGCACTTGAACTCTCTAGACCAGGGACACTGGGCAACAATGGTCGGCGTAGAATTGGCTGAGCGCCGCAAGGCTGTCGACGCGCCGGCGGCCGCCACGGCAACCAGAGCCGAGACCGAGGCCGAGACTCGGGACCATGTCCTGCTCGACGACACCGGAGACCGCATCGAGCAGCACCTGCCGCCGGTCGATGGCGGAATCGCCGCCTGGCGACTGCTATGGGCCGCTTTCATGTTTGAAGCCTGTCTCTGGGGTATGCAAGCTGCTTCAAAACGACTAGACGGAAAATCGTTGGCTAACCGGGACGCGGGGCGGGCAGGCTTTCCGCTGTCGTATGGCGTTTTCCAGCACTACTACTCGACCATTCCCGAATTTGCCGGGAACCGCTACATTGGCGTCGTCGGCACCATTGCCTCTGGCCTGGGATATCTCGGTGCGCCTGTCGTGATGCCGCTGATCCAGCGCAAGCAGCACTGGCTGCGACCCATGATCTGGCTCGGCTGTATGTCAACCACCCCCCCACCCCCCCTTTGTATAAGCCACGCAAGCTCATTGTAATTTGACACAGGGCCCGTTTGTATCCTGAGTCTCGTGGCGGGCTCCTTTGCCACCACCCTCGAGGTGCTCATCCTGACCCAGGGCGTCGCCTACGGGCTGGGCTTCCTCATCTTCTACTACCCGATCCTGCACATGGTCAGCGAGTACTGGGTCGCGCGGCGCGGCATGGCCTACGGCATCCTGTGCGGCGCCTCGGGTCTCTCGGGCACCGTGATGCCCTTTATCGTCCAGGCGCTGCTCGCCCGCTACGGCTACGCCACGACGCTGCGCGCCGTCGCCGTCGCGCTCGTCGTCCTCACAGGGCCCATGATCCCCTTCCTCAGGGGCCGCCTGCCCGCTGCGCCGCGCCAAGGGCCAGCCCCCAAGACCGACTGGCGCTTCCTCCGCAGCGAGCTCTTTTGGGTGTACTCCCTGTCCAACATCCTGCAGGGCTTCGGCTACTTCTTCCCCGCGCTGTACCTGCCGTCGTACGCGAGCGCGCTGGGCCTCGGGGCGCGCAGCGGCGCCGTCCTGCTCGCCGTCATGAGCGTCGCGCAGGTCTGCGGCCAGTTTGCGTTTGGCTACCTGTCTGACAGCAAAATCTCCACCAACGTGCTGGCGTCCACGGCCGTCGCCGTCGCCGCCGTGGCGTGCCTCACTATGTGGCAGTTGGCGCGCTCGCTGGCCCTGCTGGTGTGTTTCGCCATTGCGTATGGCTTCTTCGGTGCGGGCTACACAGCCATGTGGGCGCGTATGAGCACCAATGTGTGCAAGAGCAACGGGGACTCAGCATCCCTGGTGTTCAGTCTTCTCAACTTTGGCAAAGGTTTGGGCAATGTCTTCGCCGGTCCGATTGGTGGTAACCTGGTGGCCAAGGGAGCCAGTCAGTTTGGCGACGGCGCTCTGGAGTATCGCTGGGTAGTGGTCTTTACGGGTGTATGCATGCTGGCCAGCGCGGGGACAATTGCGGCCAAATACTTGAAAAACATGATGGTCATCTTCAAGGCACAATAACATTTTTAGTTAGACCAACCTGAGGATCTGTAGCCGTCTCACTTGCACGAGAGCTGACTAGGGCATAGCCGCTGTGGTCTGACGAATCTCGGATTTCCCTCAAACACCACAACATTGCATGTCAAAAACATAACTTAGTATCTCGGTAATGGAGATGAATTTCTGCAACTTACATGGGCACCAATATATATTCTACTTCCATACATGACAGGTCACACCCTGTGCCCCCACCACCCGCGACGGGGAACTGTTTCCGTCATCGCTCCGCTCTTGCCTAGCGTCTGCCTTGTTTGCCTCGATCATCAAAGACATTTGTCACCACAAATTTCTCACCAGACACCCGTCTTCAGCTAGGAAACTCTTCTACAAGCCATCGCCGTTTGGCCAGCCCTACACCAGCGACACAAGGTCACCCGGCAAAAGCAAACGCGCACAGTACCTGGATCCTCCCAGAAGCGCCAGCGCGCACTGCTGTGGCTGTCCCTGCGCCCTGCCACAGCTTCCAACCCCGCCAGCCTCGTACCTGCAGATACGCCCTGCAGAGGCGCAAACGACGTCGCGTACTCAACATGCCCGCGCTCGCAATCACGACTGATAAAGCTGCCGCCGCGGCATCTAGCGCACCCTCCGCCTCCGCGACGCAACCGCTCTCCACCTCGCCGACCGCCGGGCCACCCATGTCGCCCATCACGCCGCCTCTCAACGCCACGCGGCTCCCCGGCGACGACAACGCCTCCTCCTCCTCCTCCTCCTCCGCCGCCGCCGCCGCCGCCGTGAACCGACCACCGCTAACGCACACGACACAGGAGATGCCCACCACGCTGCCTCTTGCCCCTGGGCCCGAGCCGATCGACTTTGACGCCAACCCGGACACGATTGCGCTCAAATCGGCCATATCCGTGCTGCAGCTGCAGCGCCGGCGCGCCACGGCGGACATACAGGCCCTCAGCCGCGCCAAGGAGGAGGCCGTCGGCGACCCCGAGGCCTTTGTGCGCGACCTCGTCGCCGGAAAGGTCAACAAGCCCGCCGGCACCGGCAACGACGAGGGGGAGGAAGGGCCGGCCAGGCAGTGGACGGCGCTGCCGAAACCGCAAGACGTCGTGCGCTGTCCGCCCATCAACTGGTCGCAGTACGCAGTCGTCGGCGACTCGCTCGACAAGCTGCACGCGGAGCAGGTGGCGCGTCCGACGCAAGGCACTCCTGCGGCTTACATCCCTGGCCATGCGGGCATGTACGAGTTCAGAGGCGGCGAAGGGCGTCAAGAAACCTACCAGGGCGCGGCGGTGCCGTATAACCCAGTCAAGGATAGGGTGGACAGAAAAGCCACCAGCAAGGCGAGAAAATAGGCCACTGTTTTATGTCAACGCACTTATGCATTTTATAGTTATGTACCGGTATGGCGTTTTTCGGACATCTGGCGAAGAAGGCCACGAATGAAATGACTTGGACGGCTAATTGATTTTCAATGAGATAAAAATATGTATACATCTACCACTAGCCCCGTCCACATCTCGTCAAAGGCAAGAACTGTCCCATAATGAGGGCTTACAAAGCCTTGAAACTACTAGCCACGGGCATGGCCTTATTCTTGGCTCCAAATAAAAATGAATGAACCAAGGCAAATGAAATAGAGGCCTCCGACGCCTTGCACACTTTTTCTTGGCTGCTGCTCGAGATGGCCGCGTCGTCTGTGTCTACTGCGTAGCCATACGCAGTCCCTCTGTTCGTGGATATACTTTATTCGGGAAAGTCCCTGTAGAATTGTCAACACTACGATTCGTCACACCAAAGGGAATAGCTTACTCCATGCTATCTTGTACAGATCGACGAAGTCTCCGG
Organism: Akanthomyces dipterigenus; assembly: GCA_030783385.1. NCBI lineage: Eukaryota > Fungi > Ascomycota > Sordariomycetes > Hypocreales > Cordycipitaceae > Akanthomyces > Akanthomyces dipterigenus. The sequence continues at coordinate 6,223 of JARJRE010000647.1, read as the reverse complement.
TTGTATTGCTTCTTCTCATCAGGCTTTGGGCTCCAGTAGAGCCGGGTTGCCTCGGGATGAACGATTTTTCGCGGGTCGTACGCCGGCTGATCGTCCTCGAGAGCCTCCAGAATTGTCTCAATGTGGCTTCGAACATCACCCACGGTGCTAGCTGGTGGGTTGTAGCAATATGTGCCGTCTGGTGCGATCAGATGATGGAAGAGTTTGGATTGGAAAATAACCCGGGGCTGCTCAGTGGGGAAGCGAGGGCTAAAGTGCAGCTTGATTCTGATCATTCCGCCGTCGAGATTGGTCATGGGTCGCCCGAAATAGGTCAGAATCCAAACAAACGCATTGTCGTTCTCCAGCGCTACGCTGTGCGGCACATCCCCGCGTCGGAAATACGCAACCATCTGGTCAAACTGATGGCGCAAGTTGACGGCCACAGTGGAGTCACTGAGCTGCGCAGTAAGACCATCTCCAGCCCAGGTGGTGAGCTCAGAAGCGAGAGCCGTTTTAATATTTAAAAGACGACGTTCGAGATCTTTATAGGTGAACGTTCCCTCCATGCCGTTACCGCCTGCACTTTCAAAGGGCATGCGTTCGAAAACTGCTCTCTCCGAAGTCTCCGACCGGCCAAGTCGAATAGCTGCCATATAAGACTCGAAGTACCATAGAAAACGGCGTTTGCAAAGGTCTTGAAAAGGCTCAAAAGGTATTGTCGACTCGTCAATGTCTACTTCCCCGTCAGGATCATCTGATGGCCCGGGCGGTGCAATCTTGGTTCCGTCCGGATTTAATCTTAGATAGCCTTCCAAGCGTTGAATCACAGATATCCTCAAAGATTCGTGACGGATCTGTTCTGTTAGTTGGGGTCTTTTCCAAATACAGAGACGGCCCAATTACCTTTTGCACGTAAGCTCGTTGCTTCTTCTTATCATCTGGACCGTTGGCATTTTCGAAGCCAGGCTCGTTTTCATACGGATTTGCTGACATCAGACTCTGGATAGATAGCAGGATAGATTCCATGCCCTGGGCAGATGACCAGTCCTCGCCTCTTTCACCCCTCCAAGTCCTGTAACGAGTTAGCTCAGCTCCCGGCTGTACTTGTGAATGCGTACCCTAGTATGGACCTGCAATGGTTAGCAAATAGCGTCGAGACGAATAGAGGGTTACCCACAGGCAAACCTTTCCACTGGAGTAAATGTTTGGGTTAAACCGACAGCGGCCCCCGTTTGTCGTAACGCACTGCACGTTCGGCGCGTCCGAGGGGTAAGCTGTAGTCGGTTAGCATACCTCGGCCGCAGGAAAGAAATCTACCTACTCTTGTGAAACTTGAGGGTAAACTGTGATTGATGGGTTAGACAGGTCCATTTTGAACATGACCTAAACTGACCTCGAAGAATCCGAATTCGTATGGGGTCTCGTGAGGCCCAATAATGAGCGCCTTTACGTTACGCACATCGATGTCACGGCAGGCGACAGCAATGGCTGGGGGAAGTTAGCAACGGCGACAGAATTAACCATACGGATATCGGCGTAGGAGAACGCACCGAGATCAGACGATCGTTGGATATCTGCCAGCTCCTAGAACATCGCGAATGTGAGCGCTGCTTGACTGGCAATGATGGGTCGGTACAAACCTTTGTGATGCGGATAATGGACTGATCCATCGTGGCGACCGCGCGGAATACGAAGAAATGGGAGAGAGTCGATATCGGCGTATAGTCTCGGGACAACAAGTACCAATGAAAGTGGCAAGTTTCTCTCCTCCGTCGAGGCCACTCAGGTAATGGTGAGCTTGGCTAGTTGCGGCATGCAAAGCGGCACGGCGGCAAGGCGGGGGCGGGGCAATGAAGTGCACTCGGGTGATGACTACCGATGGTGAACCTTGGACCTCGCAGAATTTTTCGATTCTTCGGTGCTCGTTGATATGACAGAATCTCTCTTCGATGCTGAAAGAGGGAAGCACATGTGCAGTTGGCGGGTGGAAAGAGGAAAGAAAGCTTGGAGCTGCTCCGAGCCGGCAGGCGACTGCTACGTTAATTCAGCACAGCCAGTGTCTACCTTTTGCACCGTTACGCCAAACAGAAGTGGGCTTATTAGGTATTGTAGCGGGTGACCGATGCTGCGCACTGCGAATTATATGGACTTATAAGGCTCAATCACGACCCGACGATGCCTTTTCTGTCCTGAAAGGCCGTACATGCATGAGCACTGCGAGGCAACCGGAAAGTTGAGGCAGTGTGAGTGGCTCGCAGGCGATCGCTGCTCGCTGCTGCCGCTCAGGCAAAGGGCCCTGTTTGCTGTTAGGCTTGCAGCTGCACGCCGTCATGGGGCTTTGTGTACAGTCAACCTGCTTATTAGTATTTACCAAGTCAGCACCTGGACATAGACGAGAAAGAAACAGATTATGGGCTACAGAGTATTCGGCAAAATTCAAACGTATGACCCTTTTCTATGTGCAATCAACGTCTCCGAGGGTCACTGCTACCTTTGTAGGTACTGGTAACTGCAGGGTATCTACCTACCTACTAAGGTACCTGTTGAGTAAAATCTTCCATAACCCACTGTAAAGGCACTGCCGTAATCTGGCTCGCGAGGACGCGAGGGCGGCTGTCGCGTCACCCGCAACGCGTTAATGGGTTTTCACATTCTCGGTCTTCGTCTTTGCCAGCCTCACCTCCCATAGGTAGTTTTCGGCGTGCTATTCTACATTGCCTTGCAGGCCTTGGATTGCCACTCGATCATACGGCAATGGCATCATTCTTTGATTTGAAGGCCCGCAAAGCTGCGGCAGCTACCAATGGTGGCTCCGAGCCGAAGCAGAACAAGGCCAACGACGGCCGCATCCAGCCCTGGGTCGAGAAATAGTATGTCGCCGACCATGAGATGCTAGACTTGATCGCAATTTTTGACAGCTTACAGCCGACCCAAGAGCCTCGACGATGTCGCCGCCCAAGAACACACTGTCACCGTCCTGCAACGAACTCTGCAGGCTGCCAACGTGAGAAGTCGTTGCAAGCTTCGACGAGCCTTATACTGATACCAGTTCCATCGCAGCTCCCTCACATGCTCTTCTACGGCCCGCCCGGTACCGGCAAGACATCAACCATCCTCGCCCTCGCGAAGCAGCTCTACGGCCCCGAAATGATGAAGTCGCGCGTCCTCGAGCTCAATGCCTCCGACGAACGCGGCATCTCCATTGTCCGCGACAAGGTCAAAAACTTTGCACGCATGCAGCTCACAAACCCACCCGCCGGATACCGCGACAAGTACCCCTGCCCGCCTTTCAAGATCATTATCCTCGACGAGGCCGACTCGATGACGCAGGACGCCCAGAGCGCCCTTCGCCGTACCATGGAAATCTACAGCAAGATTACCCGCTTCTGCCTTATCTGCAACTACGTCACCCGCATCATCGATCCGCTGGCTAGTCGCTGCAGCAAGTTCCGCTTCAAGAGCCTCGATCAGGGCAGCGCCAAGAAACGCCTCGAAGAGATTGCCGCCGCCGAGTCTGTGCCGCTCGAGGACGGCGCCCTCGACGCCCTGATTCGCTGCAGCGAGGGTGATTTGCGTAAAGCAGTCACCTTCCTCCAGAGTGCGGCTCGTCTGGTGGGTGCTGCTGCGCAGCCCAAGGACAGCGACGGGGACGAGGCCATGGAGGTGGACAAGAAGGCGGTGACGGTCAAGACTATCGAGGATATTGCTGGTGTGATTCCCGGACAGACGATAGACGAGCTTGTTGCTGCGCTGCGTCCGCGCGGCTCAGGTGGTTCGTATACTGGCGTGTCCAAGGTTGTGGAGGACATGGTTGCCGACGGCTGGAGTGCTGGACAAATTGTGTCCCAGGTAAGTGCTCTCCATCTCGTCAGTCGTGGCCAGTCTAACCCGTCGCAGCTATATCAAGTCCTTACGTTCGACGAGACAATCCTCGATGCGCAAAAGAACAAGATGGTCATGGTTTTCTCTGAAGTGGACAAGCGGCTGTTGGACGGAGCTGATGAGCACCTATCGATCCTCGACTTGTCCATGAGAATATCAGCAATCTTGGCTGAAAAATAAACATATACGAGTAACGACTTGAAAAATAGTGAAACGATAAAAAAACAGATAGGATTAGCTATGCGTTGCAACTAGACAAGGGTATATAAACAGCAATATCATGTTGGAGTCCTTCCTGGCCCAGTAGACCTAGGTTGCCTCGTAATTTCGACCACGGATCCGTCGAATTCTGCGATATCGCTCTGCTTCCTTTCCTCGTGTGTCTTCGAGCCCTCGGTGTATCTGCCCCGAGCCACGCGTCTTCCTCGTCCGCTCCACTGCCCAGAATGTCCTTCCCAGTAATCTTGCCAATGCGTTCCAGGGTGCTCATCAGCCCTTCGAGAGCCACCTGGCCGTTCTCGACCGCCTCTGCCACAGCTTCCAGCGTGGCCATCTTGGCAGTGTCTGACGCTTCCACCCATGGCGTCACTTGGGCGGCGATGCTGGCCTGTGAAGCTGAGTCGGTGCCTGGTCGGCCGGAGGCATCGCTTGGAGAAAACGTTGACAGCAAGTGGCTTTTTTCCGCTAATTTCCTGAATTGGCGGCTATTGTTTTGGCTGGTCTTATTGAGGAGGGAAGAGATGTGCGTGCGATAGGCTACGGTGGCCTTATGATTTGCAGACGCGGCAACAAGAGAAGCCAGGCAAGGCGCCACGAGGTGATCCATAGGCGGGTGCGGTGGCACTGCAAGACTTGCTCGCTTTGTCGGTTTCGTGCTTTTCGACAGTGATTGGGGTAGCTGTGGTTCGCTCACAGCCATTTCCAATAAAACCTTCCTCGCCGAGACATAGAGTGTGTACTTCTCCATGATGGCGTCCAACTGTGACTGAATGACCGCTGGATGCGTCTTACCGGGCCCCTGCCCCGATGGAGTCCCATCGCCCTCGGTGTGATGTACCTCTGACGATGCCTTGCCGAGCTCTGTCTCGATCCAACTGATGAGCTCATCTCGCGTGGCGCCCAACGCTATGAGTCTGGCTGATTGGCTTGGCGGCTGCGACGCGTGCCGCACGCGCCCTCTCGCTTCCTGCAAAAGCTGCTCTTCCTGCCTGAGAAGCAGCTTGGCGCGCAAGACGACCTTTTCCAGCTGATTGACCTGGCCAGCAATATCCAGCGGTGACGAGCTCTGTTCAATGACCATGGTGTCGATGACATCCTTGGGCACCGGGGGAAGTGCTGGCGTCCCCTGCAACATGCGGTCGGTCTCCAAAAACTCGGCATCCGCTGCTGGCTGCTCAAGTAGCGTGTCGAGTGTCTCTTGCACCGCATATAGGCCGTCACGCTTCTGATGCAGCTGCAGCAGGGCCAGTCGTTCGTTTAGGCCCGACGAGGCGGATGCGCCAGCCGCTGTCTCCTCCGTGTATAGCTCTGGAATGGCATACTGCCGAGCCGCCTCAAAATCCTTTTGTGCAGCAACGTTTTGTTTTAGTGCGTCTAAATATTCCCTGTAGATGTTGTTCGCCGGGGTGCTGTCTGTGTTGACAGTGCCATGAGCATCGCGCCCGTTTGCCAGTGCTAGTGGCGACTTGAGGAGACCTCCCTGTGCGCATTCACCCAGGTGCGCCGCCAAGATACGCCGGATATAGTTGACCTGCTCCCGGGACTTGATATAGGGGTACAATCCGGACTGTACTTTTGCAGCCGTTTCATCGTCTTCTGCCATGATGCCGTCCCTGCTAGATGATGCAAAGTTGAGGTGACAACTCCGCGTTGCGCTTCACCATCAAGTGGAGTGAGCCTTGTGCCAACAACGAATGCCGTTGCGACAAAGTCTCCGCGGTTTCAACATGCTTATGATGGACATATTAAAGTGTATAACTCTGAAGGAATATTTGACTGAACTTTGTTTAATTGCATGGGTCCAATTCAGGATACAGTGTATGCGCATAGCGCTGGACCATGGCTGAGAGTACGCCGAGCTCATTAGCAGGATATGCTATTGATGTGGGGAGTTTCGGAACTGAACAGGCATGCGACTTGTCATTAGTGGTGCATTCGACAAAAAATATAATTTTATAGCCTGTGAAGCAAAATTGAACCCCGTTTTTATATTGCTTTCGTAGCAAGCATAAAGGCAGGGCATGACTAGGAAGCAAAGTTACCTACTTGTGAAGAGTTGTAAATGGTTACTATATTAATAAAGTATATAGAAATAATAGAATAAAGAAAATAGGAAAGAGAAAAGAATAAAAGATAAAAA